>JAQZBX010051161.1:0-19459 GCA_029593785.1 Cabassous unicinctus | reverse complement strand
ATGTAATATTCATAAGAACCAAATATAATTATGCCTGTTTTACATGTTATTAAATTAATGCACAGAGTAGTTAAGTAACTTGCCCTAATGTCACACAGCTAGGAAGTGTCGGAGCCATAATTTGAACCAAGAGAGTTGGTGTCCATAATCTCTGCTGTACATGATTCAACCTATCAAGTTCTGTATAAAAGAACTGCCTCAAGGATCTCTAAAAAATAAATACGGGATTTCCGGAAAGAAATACCTCTTCAGTAATTGAGGTACTATAATTAGGTAAACAACATGACATCTTTCAATGTAAATTTTAAAGTTTTTCTTTATCGAATACTCTAAGAGGCCATGTGACCCAGTACAGAAAAGCTGAGGCTTCAAACACAGACACAGTTGGATTCAAATCCACACAACTTGGTAGCTGTGTGGTCTTCAGAAGGGCATCTAATCTATCAGCACGGTAATGTACATTCGCAGTGTTCTTGGGAAGACTACATGGGACAACAGTCCTGGTCACAGACCGGAACTCAATAAGTAGTGATTTCTTATTATTTGGGCCATCAGCCTTTTTATCACCTAGAGTATAAATATTTTCATGTTTAAGCCTCTGATTTTTCTTAGGGAAATTCTTACTGAGGGGCTGGATAAACAGGGTAGGTTGCTAAGGTCTTGGTTTTCACTAAAAATATAAAAAAGAAATCTAATGGCACTAGATTTTGTGGGCTAGTCAGATGGACATAAAACAGTAATATTCAAGTTAATTTGAATAGTCATCTATTAATACAGGTAAGCCTTAGATTCCCCATAGGAAGGGATTTGAGAAATGAGCGGTAATTTAAGTCACATAATAGATGCTATAAATGAAATTCCAGTTTACATCCACTGTAAATAATATCCCTCTTTTGAATAACATCAGCAACAGCATCTAAAATTAAAATAACTGTTTAAAGGTTCTAAAGAAAGATTTTCAACATCCAAGTTTTCTATTTGTCTAGGAAAAAAAGAAGAGTTGGATGTTCTGCTATTTCCCATTTGCAGATGCATAAAGCAATCACTTTAGAAAATGAGCACTTGGTTGAATTTATAGCTGGTGTGCTCTCATTTAGACTAATCTATGCTGGCTCAGCTTAACTACTGCAGCGTCAGTGCCTCTCCCGCTAAGCACTCCCAACAAATTTCACAATGTACAACATCCTAATAGTGTATTATATACATTTTCTGAACATTACAATGTAACTGCACATTTCATGGAAAGGAAACAACAGGAGAAAATTTCAAAAGAGAAAAGCTGCAATAAAGATGAATTTCCATGACCAGCCAGGCACCTGAATACTGACGTGGTTACTTATTTCCTCACTTGTGGATTAATGACAGTGTTTACCCCATGATATTGACAAGGACATAATACATCTTGACAAATGATTAAAGAGGCTGCAGTAGAGTTTATTTCATGGTAGTGTCAGCTGCCCTTCCTTTGGCATGAAGTGAAAAGCTTACATCAGCCTTAATTTTAGTAACACTCTGCTGTGGGTTCTCTTACAACTTTATAAAATGAGCATGATAAATTGATCGTGCTAACAAGACTGGGCTGTAGTTAGTGGTTAACTGGAGATTATATCTGGTTTCTAAATCAGAAGAATGATGGCAATGTTATACATTAAAATCAATTGTTGTTTAATATACCTATAAAGCCTAAAGGTGTGTGATAAAGAGTTCAGGTGTGTGATATAAGAGTTCTATTACGTCTTATAATACTTGTTTAAGCAAGATTGTGACATTAAATTGCTGCTCAGTAAAGAAATGAGCAATCAAATGCAGTGGAGTTTTGCATACTAGGTGACAAAGGATGATGGTAGCTTAAACATAGCCCTTTAAACAGAGGAATGTTTTATTTTTATTTTTTAATTTCAAAATGTCATTTCAAGCTAATCACTTGCTACTTAGTACTGCAATAACCCAAAATAAGCAATGATAAAACTTTTCACAATGTTCACTTTCCCTTCTGCTTTTCTATTATCTTGATCCATTGAATTGTGTATCTGAAATAGCATTTCTTTCTGTGGCACATTATAACTTGCATTGAAGCAATTTCTCTATGAAGCAAGAAATCTACTTATCTACCTACCAAACATATCAAATTTAAAGTGACAGTAGGAATGATAAGCAGAAGTATCCGGGCAAACGTGAGAGAGGGAAGAGACAGTGTCTAGAAGAGAGGCGAATTCTAAGGAGGGATACACATTGGAAAATTGGTTACACAAAGTTGATCACTATGAGGCAGAGGAAAAAAAGGCAGAGGACCAAATGGATTACAAATTTTAAAACGATGGAGGAAAGGGGAAGGATCAGGGAAGAATCAAAGGAGTTGAAAGCACAACATAGGAAAGGGCTATCTCTCTATGACAGAAATGCTTGCAGAAATAAGTGTGTTTAAATGGTGCACAGGACAATTGTTTTAAAAAATTATCAGTATGTATAGCTTTTGTAATGAATGCCTGTGGCACTTTTGTTTCTGATTTGAAGCAGAGGGTTACCAAGAATAAAGATCTGGCTGAATAAGGCAGACAGCTGGAGAATGATCAACAATGAAAATATCATCAACTTGTGATATGTCACTAATAGATTTGACACCACAGAAAGTCTAGCTTTTATCAGTAATTCTACCAAAAAAAAATCTTAGATGAATTTAACCTCCCACTAAAGGGTAATATGGAATATGGAGAAGGATGACATTTTGAAGGGATGACCTCATAACTAACTCTAAATTATACAAATTGAGAAATGAAATGATCAGAAACTTGGGTGCACTTTAATTCTGGTTTCATAGGAGAACTGAAAATAGATTATATAGGATTGCTGCAAAAAATCTTAGAAATTCTTATTTAGGAGAATAGTGACTTGATATAGGGAAAAAAGTGTTAAACCTTTCTTCTCTCCTCAAAAACCCTCCTTTGCTCTCAATCTCTCTCCTTTATTATGCACATTTCTCAAGAGAGCAGTCCAAACTCATTGCCTTCCACTCCTCCTCTCCTATTTCATCAGCCATCTCTGAAATTTAACCTACTGAAGCCACCAAGGCTCTATTAATCACCTAATTCAATGTACACATTTCAGTTTTTATCTTACAGAATTTTCTCTTGATTTTTAAATTGTTGATCAGTCTATCTTTAGTGGACTTTTTCCATTGATTTCCTTAAAAACATGCTCATTCATTTATTCATTCATTCACTCACAAAATATTCATTTTAAAACAATTACTTGCCAGGAAGCCTTCCTACAGCTGTCCTTCATTTTTTATTTTTTGTACCATTCCTCATTCTTTGACCCCTTAAATATTCTCATTTCACATAAAGCACTATGTGATCACACCTAACTTCAAGGTTTTAGGTATCACCTATATTGATAATTTCCAAAGGAATTCAATGGAAACATGGACAAGAATTCCCTATGGAACACATCCACATATCTATTAGGCTGACCTTTTGAACTACAATCCTCTACATGGTAGATTCTCATATACCCCAGTCCTGTAATCAGAATCACTGTATGAGAAGAGGGATTTTACTAATGAGATGTGTTATACTTCTGGAATATGTGGAGGTAGAAAAACTGGGGAGGCCATTGAACCTATAGGATGATTTCCAGCAAATTTATATCTATATAGTAGGCCAAACACCACTTCCAGTATAATTGGATGTTACATAGACCTGAAATGCTCTAAAACTGAAGTCAACTTCAGCCACCACTGCCTTTTGTGTAATAAGTCCTGCTTTGATGCAATTACTTCTAGAGTCCAAACCTTTGTCTCCATCCCTGCTTATCTAGACTACTTCAATTATCTCCAAACATATCCTTCTGATATGGCCAGTAGAGAGATCTATGTAAACCACAAATGTGACCAGCTTATTCTTCTGCTTAAAGCCCATCAGTGGCTGCCAATCACCTACAGATGAAGTCCAAGTTCTTCAGCATGAGTTAAAAGTCACTCCATGAGTTGACCCTTGCGTAATGCTACAGAGTTTCTCTTGGCATCACATGCCTCATACTTTAAGCTTTGCCAACCCTGAATTTCTTATAGTTCTCCGAGTGTATAACGTTTCCTTCCTCTGCTTTGTCTTTGCTCAAGTCCCTTCATCATAGAATGCTTTTCTCACCTGGCAAACGTTCACCTGTCTTTTAGGACTCAGTTTATGGTAACTCAATAAGCTTGTCCTGATATCCAAGGCAGTCAGATGCTCCTCAACTGTTCCAGAACATCCCACGCAGGTGTACATTACTGCATTTGTCACATTATTTTATAATTATGTACCTCAACATTTCTTGACCTAACTCGACTGTGAGGTTTTCAACATGACATGACTTCCAGTTATTTCTATTACCAAGTTCATTGCAGAATTCCTGAATGTGCTAAGCTTTCATTATGTATTTCCCAGTAAACGAATGAATGAATGCATCAATGGAATAATTAATATATAAACCAATTGAGGAATGATTAATAGAATGACATTCAACATGACCTGGGAATAAAATGAGACACTGGTCTCGTGCATGAAAAAATGAAATAACAACACAGATCAAATGCTGGAAGAAAAGAGTGAAAAAATGAGAGTGGAAATTTGGAAATTAGCACATCACGAATTACCTTTGATTGGAAAACTTCAGTTCATGAGTAAATGATCATAAACCAGAGATGGTTAATGGGGGGAGTTATACTAATATTCACTATTAGATGGATGTCAGATTCAATACTGTCCATGGTCTCACAAACCAGGATTCTATTATTAGACACGTAATCAATGGTAAATACATGTAGATTCAGACTATTTTGAATGGAGAAAACGGAATGTAATAAAGGTCAAGGCAAATTACTAACTTGGACAATGAACAAAGACATAATTAGAGGAAAAGGGGTCAACATATCTTTTAAATCGTGTCTACTATTTATTAAAATGTGCCATATATGGAAGTGGATATGGCTCAAGTGATTGGGCTCCTGTCTACCATATAAGGGGTCTAGGGTTCGATTGCTGAAGCCTCCTGGTGAAGGCAAGCTGGCCCGGGCAGCGAGCTGGACCACACAGAATGCTGGCCTGCGTAGGAGTGCTGGCCCGCGCAGGAGTGCTGGCCCGCGCAGGAATGCTGGCCTGCACAGAGAACTGGCGCAGCAAGATGATGCAACAAAATAAAAAGAGACACAGAGGAGAGACAATAAGAGATGCAGCGGGCCAGGGAGCTGAGGTGGCACAGAGATTGAGCGCCTCTCTCCCACTCCGGAAGATCCCAGGATTGGTTCCCAGTGCTGCCAAAAGAGAAGACAACCAGACACAGAAGAACGCAGAAGAACAAACAGCAAATGGACACAGAGAGCAGACAACGAGAGGGAATGGGGGGGATGAATAAATAAATAAATCTTTTTTAAAAATGTGCCATATAATGACCATCATTGACAGGATGATAAGTATAGATCTTCCAAATAACATTGTATCAGAAAAGCTGCAACATTCTATGACTACTACATTTCTTCAAGGGTCCAACAGTGCCCATTATATGCATGTAGTGGTGGTTGTCCTTAACAAAGGGAATGAGAATCTCTTTGAAAGTTTGGTTTTTTTAGTAAGACTTATGATTTTTTTTTCCCTGCAAAGACATGTGATTGCCTCACTGTAACATGTACCATGGGCTAGCTTGACACTCTAGAAAATCCTAACAGTGCCTTCAAGCTTAGCGTGGTAAACTTCCATTGCAATGGAAAGCGAAGCAGTGTTATTAAAACCTCATAAATGAACGTCCCCTGTTGCTATGGTAATGCCTAGTTCCTAAATGCTCAAGAGAGAACTCTTTTCTCTGCTTCACCTGGGTCCTGTTTTTGTATTGGTGATATGCAGATGATTAAAGGTATTTGTGAGGCAAGCATTTGCTATAAGCAGGTAAAGACTCCACATTCACTCTAGGTCTATAGAAACAGACTGTGAGCACACAAATCCACACTCACTTGAGAGGCTCGAATAATTAACTACAGAATTCACTGAAGCAAGATGCAATGCATGTTATTGATTCACCACTCTTTCAGAACGTTTTTTTCCATGTTTTCTCTCCTCTTAAAATATCCTAGTGAAAAATGATAATTATCATTTTTCATTATTCTCTTTGCTTATAACAGATTCTTATTGAATCATGTCCCTTGGACAGAGGTTATAGTGAAGTGTCGTAACCATTCAATTTGGATGTTCAGAATAAAAGAAAAAGTAAGATGTTGGTTTTGCAATAAAAATAATCTTTGATTCTAAATTATAAAATGAGGTAAGGCATAATACTTTTGCTTTTTTTCCAATTCACCATTAGTTCCTGGAAAATGAATATATTGCTCTAGGAACTATATAACTTTCAGACACCTGTTGGAAATGCATAGATATCAGTGTATGTATACATGTGTAAATGTATTACTCTGCTTAAAAACATTTTCAAAATGTCACAGTGAATTGTATAATATCTGTTTAAAATGTGAACTGCATTATAGAGTTACTATTCTTATGGTATATTAACACATGCACACACATACACACTCATTATATATATATATATTTAAATACCTGGCATGAAACCTCCAAAGTAAATGATATATTGGAATGTTGTAATGACCAATCATTCAATATGCACATTTTGTTCCTTTTTCTCTATGAACACACCTATAAAACCTCTCAGGTTGCCTAAAAATCCAATGTAAAATAGATGCTTAATTTTTCTTTATTTTGAAGGTCATATAATAAAAGCTGTTCCAGAGTAATATATGCAGGTAAATTTTAAGAAGATATATATTACATTTATGTATGATGCTTTTACCCATGTTCTCCCATTAGGCAAAATATCTACATATATTTCCTTTAAAGAAGAACCATAAAGGAATAACACCTCGTATATTAAATTTTCCTCTGTCTTGTACTGTTTTCTTTGCACACATACCCTATATCATAGACAAATGTGCCTCCTTATCACAAAGAGAATGAGAGGCCTCTGCCTCTACATTCCTTGCGAAACTTCTAGTATAGACTTTATTACTCTATAATTTCTTGGTTTACATCTCACATTAGACTGAGTTGAGACAAAGGACCATGCTTTAGACATTTTGATCTTCTGAACAATGAAGCTAGGCTGCAAATATTTACTGAATTGATGAATGTTAATAAATGAATAGCACTTATCAAAATCAACTATGGATCATTATCAGTTGTGTACATATCTAATGACCATTCTCTAACCACTAAGTAAAAAATTGCTTGGGAAATGCAGGACTGTTTTACATGTATTTGCATACTTTTTCCCATGGCATACAAACTATGGGTTTAGTAAGAGAGCACAAACTACAAAAAAAGGTACAACCTACAAAACATATTGATTTTGTTTCGGTGTCTTCCTTTAGACAGTAATGTAACTGAGGGTTAAGAATTAACAAATAATTATGATTACTAAATCATTATATAGATGCCTTTATATTATAAAATAGCTAAAGTTTAATACCTGAAATTACTGAAGCTGGCTAGAGTGGTTTCACCCCTGTTTATGGTTCCTCTAGACTTAGCATCACCGTTGTGTATGATTACCGTAGTGATGATAATTCTAGACTGAAATTACCCATGTTTATAGATTAGGTTCACCCTTTGTATGCTTAACATTGTGATGGCAACCACTCCACCTTCCTGTTTAATATCCATGGAGAAAACCCTGTGACTGACCTCGACTGTGTCCCAGAACCTTGATCTTTAATAATAATTGTAATTTGGTGACTCAGCCTGGTTTGGGGTCCACCCATATCCTGCTCAGCTACCTCAGTATTTATTAATGAGGGAACCTCAATTATTCAATAGCACTCCAATATTATAAAATATTAGAAGGTCTGCAGATACGGGAGTCAGTATGGTGCCATTAGGCCAGCTGTGCTCCTTTGTTTGTGCAATAAAATAAAGGCTTTCTGTCTTTGAAAAAAACCCTGTGTCTCAGGAATTGACTTAAAGGCACATCAGGAGAAAAGAACCGGCTTTTGCTTGGTATTAGTAACAACTATTACCTTGACTATGTTTTCTTCTGAGCACAGCAGATACATTTTTCATTAGGCTTTTGATACACCTGGCTCTAGTTTGCAAGATGAGCGCCTTTCTGAAGATAATATATCTTGTCCTTTCTTTTTGGGATGGATTTGAGAGGCCTTACAGATACACTGGCAAATGTTCAATTTTGAACCGCAGGAATATTCCCCAAATAGATGACAAGTCCTTTGGTATCAGTAGAGATTTAAATCTAGTATGAGGTATTTCTTAGTACTCACCTCTAATTATCTTCTTGAGACATTTTCTTCTGATAATATACCCTTTAACTGAACAATCCATGTCATCCACCATCAGTATAATAACTCTATGATATAGTTGAAATTTTTAAAAGAATTCATTGTAATATTTATAAAATGTTTTTAAACAGAGTAATAGGGTCAGTATGAAATTTCATGGAGCCAAAGCTACAATGTAATACTGACCTTTGAAGCTTGGGAGGCTTATCTATAAAAGGACATTATTCCCATTATAAAGTTAAAATAATAGCATCCATTAAATTCTTTTAGAATTCATATTCGGTGACCAATATGTACATCCTGAGAATAATAAAGACCTCAGATATTCAAACACTGATCTGACATTGTTAGCTATAGTTTGGGATCAAACAAAGCATTTTCTTTAGAGTTCAAAACTCACAAAGCCTTATGAGCAGGTCAAGCAAACTCTAATATACCACAGCTGCTCCTGCGGGTACTCCACTTTTTAGATGAAATGTCATTCAAACAGCATTTTCCCTATTCCCACATGAATCCTTAGACTATTCAGAAAACTCATGGGGAGAAAGATTAGTTATTCATGAAAGTAGAGTTTCTTTGGTCATTCTAGATTTGATTGACATTAGCAGCAACTATGTCTGACTCCAAAGCTTTAAATATTCATTACAGCATAATCATGGCATTTAAATATCTAAGCATTAGAAGTTTCAGAGCAATTCTCATTTTGGAAAAAAATGTAGCCTATTTTACATAGATGACCTAACATGATGAGAAAGCATTACATTCCTGTTAACTTCACTGTTTGGGAGCTACAATATAGAATATTTAGAATTCTGTAAAAATATCCTAGCAAAGGTTTTATATTTTATTAACCAGTTTTATCTGAAAATTGATAAATAAAATAAGAGATGGCTCCTTGCAAGGAGTGTATATAAAAGCCTTCAAATCCAATGAATTAAGCTCCCTGTAATTATATCCATGAATTAAAATTGTATGACTCGATCACGATATATAAAATCACAATCAGTGCAATCACTTTTGGAGAATTCTTTCATAAATTGTCCCCCAACAGAAATGCTGCAAGGATGTGTGTGTTTGGGAGAGTGTATACATCTATTGAGCTTGTTGAAACCTGTATATAAAAGACACACACCCACACTCAACTGAAATAATGTAGCATGAAATATAGGTCTCTCTAGTTTCTAATTTATCATGTGTAGTAATAATCTCTTACAGGTTGCAGGACATCATTTTATAATAATCCTAAAGTGAAGATTAGAATTTAGGGAGAAAACTCCTATTGAATTCACTATTAAAAACATTCACTAAAACAATAAAAGAAAATTTTAAATTTCTATATTTAGTTTATGAATAAATAATTTGAAAAAATGAATCTGTTCAGTTATAATTGATGTGAACTATAAAGGTCATATGTATTTAAACTGTACAATTTGATAAGCTTTGTTATATATACATGGGCATATACACACACACATACCCTTGACGATATCACCACAATCAAAACAATGAATATATCCATCACTCTCAAAAGTTTCCTCAAGCCCCTTTATAAGCCATCCCACCCCACCCCTCCTCCACTGTCTTCAGTCAACCACTGATCTGTTTTCTGTCACTATAGATTGCATTTCCTAGAATTGTATATAAATGAATTGTATATGATTATACAGCGTTAACACTTTTGTCTGGCTTTTTTTCAGCACAATTAGTTTCAGATTCATCTAAGGGGTTGTGGCTAACAATAGTAGATTTCTTTTTGTTGCTGAGTTGTACTCCATTGTATGGCTAAACCACCTTTTTTTTCTCTCCCCAATAAATTCACCTGTTCACACATTGCTAGGTCAGTTCCAGGTTGGGGCCATTAAAATAAAGCTACTCTGGTCGTTTCCTTTTTTGTGGGTTAATATCTAGGAATAGAATGGCTGTGTCATATGGTAGGTGTATTTTTAACTTTTAAAGAAACTGCCAAATGGCTTACCGACGTGGTTGGACTATTTTATATTCTCAACAGCAGTTACTCCACGTGGGTTGTATGTACACTTAGTAAGACAGAAGCAACCTTTCTCTCTACAATGTACATTATATATGGTGATGTCCATTTTATAGGAATTATACCATGAATTGACTATTCTAAATAATTTAAAAGGTAGATTTTTTTTCTACCACCTCCCAGTATAATAGAATAAGATGAGGTGGATTTTATCAACAAGAACAAGAACTAACATTTATTGAGTGCTTACCATGACCCTGGTACTATTCTAAGTGGTTAATGTGTATTACATCATATAAATACCTAGAACTACTCTATGAGGGTAGGTATTAAAATTGAACCCATTTTATAGATGAGGAAACTAAGGGAAAGAGAGGATAAACAAGTTGCCCATTGTCACAAAGTTCAGAAGTGGCAGAGCCAGGATTTGAACCTGGCACCCAGAGTTTCAGCTTTTAACCACAATGTGATTACCCCCATCCCTCCACCTCCGTATGACTGAATACATGTAATTTATACTACAAAGCTATGAACTATAGTTCAGATTAACGTTTGCCTTTGATCCGTTTCTAAAGTGCTGAAATGGTTGTTTACATCAATTTTGCCCAGCTTTATCATGACTTTTTTGTGGGAGAGGAACTGTTGATCTCATTTGGCTACAGCACAAGGCCATGCTTCCAAAAATGTATTTTTGAACAAAACCTTAACTGTGATGTTACATTTTAATTTTTTAAACATATTGATATCATTTCTTAATATAAAAAAATACTAAACACCAACATCACACACTATAAGTCTTCAGATTATAAACTACTCAACCATTCTGAAATTCTAATGCCTCCTGTAATTTTTCACATATAAAGCAAACATAAATATAACTAAGAAAAATTCACTCAATTCTGTCTCTCAATCATTGGAAGATCGAAATCACCATTAATATTCATTTCTTTCCACCATCCATATTCTTAATTCTACTAGAAAATTTGTCATTGATCTTGATTCTGTCAAGGAATGTACAATTCACCAATGTTGAATCTAATAACCAGACCTTTACCTAAAAGAAATTTTACAGTTCAAGTATAATTCTTTAGTAAAACATACATCATTGCAACATGTAGTATAATATTCCAAATTTTGAAGCAACCTATGTAAAACTTTTTATGAAGCATCAAAACGAACGGTCTCCCAATAAACCACTTCTCCGATGGTTGATATATATATTGAACAATAAATAAGTAAAAGATAAAAATTTAAAGTTTCAGTGTATTCAGAATTGAGCCCCCAACTGTCACTGTAAGATTTTCAAAGACAGGAAGAGAAAGTAGATTCGAGGTGTTTTCCTGTTTCCAGAAAACAAACAGCATACTCAAATTGGGAAATTTGAAGAGAGATATGATATGATTGATATGATATGATATGATTAATGCAATGTAATATAATACAATTGTATTAAACACATACATACACACACACAAATGTGGTCAAGGCAAAGCAAAGGGATGGAACAGTTACCAAAACCAGAGATAGAAGGAGAGCTAGGGAGAGAGGGCTGTCTGCTAGGAGTTGTGAGGTCTTTGATCACAAGTCTACCTCAAGGACCACCTTGCAGAAATGGAGACAGGGAAATAAATATCCCAAACTTGCTCCACTAGCTCTCCCTGCCTTCCTCCTTGTGTTCCTCATGGCCAAACCCAACTGGAAGACAGATGTCAGGGAGCACGCTGGCGCATTCCTTGCAGGCTGTCTTCCTTGTAACATATTGGGGAAGCATATTGGATCTCTTCCCTGCAGCATATTGGGGAAAATAGTGGATCTGGTGGGACAAAATGAAGATATCCAGCATATCGCCTTTGAGTTAACAGAGAAAACATGACTTTAATCTCTCCTTTTTTATAAGTAAGATTTAATTAGAAGGCCATATTGCAGTAAATTAATTTGTTAAATTAGAGTCCACTTACAAGGTTTTATTCCAGTAAATTATATTTACTAAGAAGCTAATGTCAAAACATATGACTGAGGGTAACTGACGTTGTAGGTAAATGCATTTAGAAGTGGAAGTAGAAGTTTGATGATTAAGAAGCATACTAAAGGAGAAATTGGTATGTCATTGTGATTTTCTCATATTGATTTTAGTTAGGTATTTAAAACATTAAGACATGTCTTTATTCTCAAATAGACAAATCAAAACATGGAAAAGGAAGAAGGCCTTTTTTTTCCCTAAGCATATGTTTTTGGTTGTTTTTTTTTCTAAAGATTTATTTTTATTTATTTGTTCCCCCCTTGCTGCCCGTGCTCACTGTGTCTATTTGCTTTGTGTTTTTCTGTGTCTGCTTGTCTGTCTTTTGCTGCATCGTCTTGCTGCGCCAGCTCACCGCACCGTGCGGGCCATCAACACACTGCACTGCTTGGGCCGGCTTGCCTTCACCAGGAGGCCCAGGAATCGAACCCAGGGCCTCCATATGGTAAATGGGAGCCCAACCAATTGAGCCACAGCCGCTTCCCTAAGCATATGGTTTTAAAAGCAGCAGCAACTAGAATAATGTACAAACATCTTTCCTTCTGCTACAAGAAGAATGACCGTCAATTTTTACCAGTCTGTATCTATAATGAAAACTCTATAGAGTTATAGAACTGCTTTCTCCAATTGCTTTTATGGAATTCTCAACATGCAAAGTATACTTTTTAAAAAGGAACTGATAAAACATGATTTAAAAAACTCATTTTTCAAGGCCTTGGAGGAAACTATACACATTCTTGCCCCTATTTGCTAAATTTTCCAATGAAAGAGAAAAATACCAAATACCAATCTCATATCTTCTATACTAATATATTCACTATATATTTAGCTTCCCTTTGGGGGATGTATTTATACACACACATAGGTATATATGCATATATATAACAAATAATTACTTTGGTGTTTTATCACATTTGTTTAAAAATATTCCTTAACATTAGCAAACATGGGAGAAGTTTTTACTACAGTATTAATAGAGGCAGGCAAAATATTAACGAATCATTAAACAGATCATGTGATTAAATGCTTCAGTTTTACCTGATTAGCTCTAAAATGTTTAGCCTACCAAATTTCTTAACCGCCTGCTATTCATAATTTTTAAGTTGGTTTTCTACATATGAAAGTAAGGAGTTCAAACATTCAATTGATTTCAGATAAACCATATTAATTCACAGTTCATTACACTATAAATACCTCTATTTGCTATGCCCTCAGCCAAGTTCACAAGGTCAAATGGGACCTACTGAACAACACAATTTGGGACACTTTGATGTTTCAATAGGTGAATAAGACAGTACATGTCACTCCCACAAGGAATAGCCACAACAGGACTAGGAATTTTCTCTTTATGTTTATTGTGTAGTATCTTATATTATGAGATTTTAAAGGAATTTCCCCAAAGATATTAACTAAAACTGAAGGTGTGCTTGTTAGCAATGCCTCATGGATTATTTCTTCCCTCAGCGAAACCTTCCATTGTTTCAAACAATTATGCAAATATGACTTATTTTCTATTGATGTTCATTTTGATAAAACGAGGATCACTTTACTTACCCTAATGTGTTCACTGCAAAGAAAATTACTTTTCTCCAGATAAGTTCAGTATCAGATATAAAGTGTATTTTACATGTGAATTCCATTACCTACTCTGGCTAATTTTTAATATTTTCAGAATATCCCCAAGCAGATTTTTTATCTTTCGATTTTATTGGAATACACACAGGAAACTTCTTTTTCTATAAAAAGTACTTTGATTTCTCAGATCTGTTATCATTTAAAATATCTGTTCCAATGCATATACATTTTCAAATGAGCATTGGTCATATGCATTTAATAAAACAACTAAACTTTATGTACTTAATTCAGGGACTTCTTTCACCCAGTTTGTTATTCCCTATTTCCCAAATGAATAGGTATTCTGAGTTCTATGATCTACAAGACAGCAACATCAGCATATATAAGAAATCAACTTACAGTCATTTTCAATTAATTGAACAAAATAACATGTACTGATGCTGTGGAATTTAATAGAATTGCTGTCGTTTCTATCTATATTGGACCTCATACAAACATATTAAGTAAAATTCCAAAGCAACCTAGACCTCTTTAAAAGCATTTCCCATTATATGATATACCATATACCAATTCTTGGAAAACAGAAACTCAGAAATCTCCCACGGTGTCTTCATATCCTATAAAAATAAAAGTTCTACCAGTATGATTTCTTAAATATCACTCAAATGTGGCCTGATCACTCCAACCACATAGAACCTTGAAAGGATTTCCTGCTTGCATGTACTCCTTTCCTTGATGTTCCCTCCATGATTAAAACCACTTCGGATCTCCCTTACCTAGTTTGCTAGTTCAAAGTCTAGCAAATTAGTCAGAGCTCTTTATACGATCCCAAATTAACTTCCCACCTATAAGTCCACCCTCACATATGCACTGGACTTGTAGTACATGGCAAGATCTGTGCTATTCCACACCTCCCTGCTCCTCCACGCAGTGTACTATATGCTGGAATGCCTTCCCTCACCTCCTTTTTAGCCTTGAATACTCTTCTATTCTTATTAGGAAGTTGTGGGTTTATAGAACAATCATGCATAAAATGCAAGATTCCCACACACCAACCTATTAACACCTTGCACTGCTGTGCTACTTTTGTTACAACTGATGAAAGCATATTTTAAAAATTGTGCTACTAACTATAATCCGTGGTTTAACTTAGGAGTCAATGTTGGTGAAGTGCAGTTTCATGGATTTCTTTAAAACTTATATTCTGTTATCACGTGTACAACCTAACACTTTCCCTATAATCACATTCAGATATATATATTTCAGTGTCGTTAATTATGTTCACAACACTGTGCTACCATCACCACCATCCATGATCAAAACATTTCCATCAGCCCAAATAGGAACCCTGTATATTTTAAGCATTAATTCCCTATTACCTATCCTCGCCCATCCCACGATACGGTACTTTCTATACCAGAAGTCCTGTGTAAATATGATCTCCAATCAGAGGCCTATTCTGTTCTCACTCTCTCCTATAATAACGAAGCTATATTACATTGATTATTCTCCTTCAGAGCAATGTCAAGTTTTCTCCTTTTATTTCAGTGGCTAAAGTATTTCCTTGCACATTGTACCTGACAAGTTAGTATCACAATTAATGCTTTACTCTATGAGATTGTAAATAGAATGTGTATGTGTGTATGTGTTACTCAGGCACATGTAAATTGGTTGAATGTCTTAATTTTCAATTAATTACTTAGTGATGTGCAAGAGAAGCTTAAATTGTTTAATTGTTTTCCTAATGGTGCTATCACCAGAAAAAAAAAATCACTGTCAGCAATCTGATCTTTCTGGTAGTATTGACCAGCTTTCCATCCCCACCTACATCTCATCTTTTACTAACACAGTTTTCTCTAGATATTACAGCTGAAAACTATCATCTTATTCTAATTTGTCAAGATTTTTTTCCCACAAATATCCAAATAAATAAATATTACTACTTTAAAAACGCAAATATTCCCCATTTGAAAAAATTAGTTTTGATGAAATTTAACTTACATACAAAAATGCATGGATCCTTAGTGTGTGGCTTAATGAATTATCACTAAGTGAAAAACACCTGTGCAACAATCAGCCAGGTCAAGAAATAGAACATTATCAGGACCTAGAAGCTCCTCCAACTTCCCCCAATAATCACTACTCCCTCCTCTCCTCCCCAACAGTAATTACAATCCTGATTGTTAATACCATAGATTTGAAATTTAAAAGTTTACATAAATGGAATCATACCAAAGGTATCCCTTTGGGTCTAACTTTTGTATATTATGTTTATAAGCTTCATCCATGTATTGTACCATGTAGTTGTAGATCTGTAATTTTCCTTGCCAAATAGTTCTCCATTGTGTGGGTTCACCACAATTTATTATCAATTCTACAGCTGACTTTTAAAAATCATATTCAGCTTGGTAATACAAACAATGCACAGATTTAATATCTCATGATCAAGGAAAGCATTAGTGTCAACTTTGAAAAAGTTTGCTCATTTTTAATCGATTCATCTAAGTTTCTTGTCTTTTAGATGAACTTTTAAAAGGTCGAATCTCCAAAAATATAGTTATTTAAGAGTATTTTCTAAGCAATTTTTAAGTTCAAGCCCACTAAGATCTTATTTAAATGTGAAAAATAAAAGTACCAGGAAGTAGTGGCTCACCTCAACAGTAAGACGACCACTTTTTTTCCCCAGTAACAATCTACACAATCAAAGACAGAATCAATGTGAATAGAAGAAAGCATCACCAACACCAATATATGGGCTCCTTACAATTATGCTGGAACGTTATTTACGATAGACAAAAGTTGGAAACAACCCAGGTGTCCATCAACTGATGAATGAATAAACAAATTGTGGTGTATACACACGATGGAATATTATGCAGTGGTAAGAAGAAATGAAGTAGTGAAGCATATGATGACATGGATGAAGCTGGAGGACATTATGTTGAGTGAATCAAGCCAGACACAAAAGGACAAATACTGTATGATTGCACTATTATGTACTAAACGTATTATGTGAAATATAAATATATAATGTGAAATATGGAAAAAAATTATGCTGGAAGGCATGGGCTCTATAAACCTCACTTACACTGCCTACTTGTGTGACCATGATGTAATTACCCGCCTTCTACATACGTAATTTAGGTGCCAAGTAGTCTCTCTAAGGCTCTTTCCAGCTCTTGTATTCTAATAGTCTATTTTCTATCTTGTCAAGCATGAGTGTCTTAGGTACCAGAGAAAACTGAAAAATTATGATTGTAAGTAATATCTTCCAAAACACACTTTGGCTTACAAGGAAATTTAATGATTTATTCTGGAATGTGTTGTGCTTTATTTTCCAGAGCATGTAATGTATATAACGCCATGCGTGACACTATTCTTAAGGAGGAGGCTTCCCCAGGGTAAATTAACATGGATATATGCAGCACACATGAGAGAAGTGGAAAGAAAGGCAAAGGAAGAAGGCAGGAGGCCAAGAGACAATGGCAATGGGATGCAGAGACCCTATGGTGAGGTAAAGCCAATCTGAAAAGAGGATGGAAAAAGTATGAAAAGTGCATGTGGAGACCAACCTCTCCAAAAATGAACTCAGCAATGACTATTTATCAAACATCATACTAGGCCCCGGGATACTGAGAAATAGTTTCCTTTTTGGAAAAAAACTCAACAGTCCCCTAGGGATGACAAACTTGGAAAAAGAAGGAATTACCACCCAAGGGATAACTGTGCTCCACGAGAGTGAAACAATCAATGTCTTTAAGACCAGCTGAAAAGAAGAGATGATAAGTACTTGAGCAGCTGTGTTCCGGCACCTTCTCTAGCCTGAGGGAACAGCATGCTATAGCATAAGTGTTGTAACACTGGTGAGGAAAATGAGGATGGAAAATCTTTTTTGTAGCATAAAAAAGTTCTCTAAACTTTTAGTTCTCTAAAATGATTCAATTCCGTTCAGGAAACAGTTACTGAGCATCTGTCGAGTTATGTGGCACACAGATAACTACACTATAGGCACACAAAGATAAACAAGACAGAGGACCTGAGGTAAAGGCACATAGAATCGAGAGGAAGAGAATCTGAGAGTGACGGAGAAGAAGAAAGATAGCATCATTATTATCATGCATCTGTGGGGCTTCTAGGTAGGTTAGGCTAATGGTTAGGTAATGGTGCCCAAGTGTTTGGTCAAGGAAGCACTGGGCTAATAGTACTGCAAGGACATTTCATGGACTTTAATCATCAGTGAGATGATTGCATCTCTGGTTGATTACATCTACAATCAACTGAGGAGATTGCCATCAGCAATGAGTGTTCACTCATCCAATCAGTTGAAGGCCTTAAAATGAGAAGTGATTTCAGCATTCAGAGAGAGAATTCCCATCTCCACCTCAGACAGCCTGCTTCTCCTGGGGAACTCATAAGGGACTTTCATCAGAGTTCCCAGCTTGCAGCCTGCCCTACAGAATTTGGACTGGTGCATCCCCACGGTCGCATGAGACAATTTTATAAAATCTCTTATTATTTACAGATAGCTCCTGTCGGTTCTGTTTCCCTAGAGAACCCTGACTAATACAAGTAGGAACGAGAGAGAAAGAATAGTAACTTAAACTTGCAAAGCGCAGAGAATGTGTGAATGAAAATTCATATAAGCTTCCACCGGCTGTGCCTCCCTCAAAGGTGCCGCCTAATACTTTTTCTAATCAAAGAAACACTCCATCATGGAAAGGACACTACGCATACACACAAACATTGGAAGAGTAGGTGGAATTAACTTCCCCACACCTGATGATATCATACGTAGAGAGAGAGGAAAATGTCCTTTCCCTTAATCAGGGCAAAGTTTTCAGGCACTGGTACTAACCAACAGATTAATTTCTAAAATCCTCTTGTTCTAAGCAGAGGATTCTTGAATTATCCAATGGCTTACAAGGACTATAATATTTACAGGAACTCTGGAGGAGCTGGAGACTGCTGTGGGGTGGCTGGACATATGGAATTAGGAGTTCTTCACTTCTTCAAGGTTGTCAGCTGGACTGGTTTGAATTACATTTGACCAGGCAATGTTGAATAACAACTGTGTAGCGAGTAGTGTAACTGGCCTTAGAAAGAGTACAAGTGAGCTAGAAGTTATCTTTTCTTTAACTGAGGAGTGGGAGATACGAATGGTATTATATATTATAGGATTGGTATTATAGAGGGAACACTTTGTAAGCAGTTTTACAGAATGTTCTTTCTCCATTTCTCACACCCAAAATGGCAAGAGTACAGGTACGTGAGGCTGCTATGGTGAGGATTATGGAAGAAGATGCATTTTAAAGTGCAACATAAAGAAAATAGATGTTGAGCTTAAGAAAGGAAATAAAGGTGGGGTCAGAATATAAAAGGGCCAAGAAAAGAATTCACTTGGGTTACTATAAAAGATGTAGGGAAAGAGATTGCATTGCTTAGAGATGGGGGAGGGTCCGGTGTCTAAAATAACTTAGAGATTGGAATAACATAACAAGAGGTGGCAAGGAGAATAGAGAAGAAAAAAGGACAAATCCACAAGATATTAGGA
>JAQZBX010051160.1:0-19459 GCA_029593785.1 Cabassous unicinctus | reverse complement strand
ACCAACAATAAAAAAAAAGTAAAAAAAAAATTTATCAATAAGAAAAAAAAGTAAATTCACCAATATCATAGCGGGTAAATAATGGAATTAAGATTTGAACTCAGATCCTTTTGATCCAGCAACAGACCTCCTAAATAAGATGTATAATAATTATTTTGCTATATTAATACCCATCTTAGGTATAATTACAGAATTGAAAAAGATGAACTGATATAAGATAAATCATTACTGGAATTTAAATATTTTTTTAAATAAATGTATAAGAATATAAAGTTGTGATAAAAATTTTTGTGAAATAAGTAAATATATATATATAAATATATATATAAACATATATAACTGTATATATATAACTGTATTGCTATTAACATAGTGAGGTAATAGGATAACATCACAAGCAGCAGTTTTTTGCCTATTAGTTTTTGTGCAGAACATCAATATTGAAACTTTGACTCTATTTGCAGGTAAAAAAGAGATACATATATACACATATGCAAAATACTTGGAAAAGTATAGAGAATATATAATAAACAAAATGCTTATATCTAGAACATAGGATTATCAATTCAAAAGACTGAGACATTTTCCTTTTTCTTCTAACCCTTATTATTTGAATATTTTATCAAAATCCTGTAATATTGGATAGTACAATATAGTTCATAAAAAGATATGATAATACGTAACATAGTTTTTAAAAATATATCCATAACAATGAACATACGCAATAAGGACAATATTGCCTTTGGAAAATTATACCAGAATTGTTTGTAGAATTGTTACTCATGAGTAGGAAAATTGGAAAGACCATAAATGTCTCAATGGACACTGTAAAAATATTGAATTATAAAACTATATGTATCATCCTACCATTATATTGATAATTAGACATGGAACCTAGAGCAACATAAGAGGAGTGCTTATAATAATTCTAAGTAAAAATCAGGATACAAAATGGTATTATATGATGACTTTAATTATAACAATTGTATGTATATTTGAACAAAATATTTGCTATAAAATAATCAAAATTGTGTGTTGGAGTAGTGAGATGTGTTTCAAGCAATGTTTTTAGAAGAAATATCTGACTCATAATAAACACTATGTAGGTTCACCCATAGGTCTATGTGGGTGAAGAGGGACATGTATAAGTAAAACACACCTTGGTTTTACAAATAGTAGAAATTGAGGACCATTCAAATTCAAATGCAGAGTGACTCAATATTCGCTCTTTAAGCTGCAAAATGGGATAGGTTAGAAAGAGTAGTTTAATTTCCTTCCATGATGTCAACCTCAAAGTTTTATCCAGATATTTATTTTATTTGTTACAGCACTGATAAGCTAACCTCTTGAAATATAGGTAAAATGATGTTCTAAGTTATGTGTAAAACGTGCTGCTTTCAAGACAAAAAGGGAGCTGTTAAAATAGACACGAAGATGAGTGAACTGAAAAGAAAAAAACATACAATGAAACTGAAATTTACAGACAAACGTCTCTCATGAATATAGATGCAAAAATCTTCAACAAAATACTTGCATACAGAAACCAAAAGCACATTAAAAGAATGTGTATAAACACTACGACCAAGTGGGTTTTTATCCCAGATTTGCAAGAGTGGTTCAACACAAGAAAACTGATTAATATAACAAACCACATAGATAAATTGAAGAAATAAAATCACAAGGACGTCTAAATCGATGCATAAAAGGTATTTGACAAACCACAACACCCTTTCCTGATAAAAACACTCCAAAAATAGGAATAGAAGGAAGCTTTTTCAATGTGGTGAAGTGTATATATGAATTACACACCTAGCATTGTACTTAATGGTGAAAGACTGAAAGCTTTCAGGTACATGAAAAGGATGCCCAGTGTCACCATTGTTATTGAATATTATACTCAAGGATCAAGCTAGAGCATTTAGGCTAGATAAAGAAATAAAAATAAAAGGCACCAAAATAGGAAAGTAAGAAGTAAAACATTCACTATTCACTGATATTATCTTATATATTGACTCTCCTGAAAAATCCACAACGAACCTGCTAGAACTCATAGAAAAGTTCAGAAAGTGGCAGGATACAAGATTAATATGCAAACATCAATAGCTTTTATGTACATGACTGATGGGAAATCTGAGGAGGAAATCAGAAAAAAATCCATTCATAATAACAAATAAAACAATCAAATATTTAGGAATAAACTTAACCATGGCTATAAAGGGCCTGTATTCAGAAAAGTTCAAAACATTCTTAAAAGACACTGAAGAAGAATTAAATAAGTGAAAGCACATTCTGTGTTCATGGATTAGAAGACTAAATGTTGTTAATACATCAGTTCTACCCAGACTGATTTCAGATTCAATGAAATCCCAATAAAAATCCCAATAGCCATTTTTGCAATGAGGAAAACCAATTATCAAATTTATTTGGAAGAGTAAGCAGCCCCAAATATCCAAAAAGTTCTTAAAAAAAGAACAAAGATGGAGGGCTCTTGCTTCCATACTTTAAATCATATTATTTAGCTACAGTGGTAAAAACAGCATGGTATTGGCATAAACACAGACACACTGACCAAGGGAACCCAAAGAACAACTCAGAAATAGACCTTCACATCTACAGTCAAGTGATTTTTGACAAGGGGTTCAAGACTTCCCAGGTGGGTCAAAGAAGTCTATTCAACAAATGGTGCTGGGAGAACTGCATATGCATATCCAAAAGAAAGAAAGAAGACCCCTATTTCAAACTATAGACAAAAATTAACTCAAAATGAATCAAGGACCTAAATATAAAAGCTGCAACCATAAAATTCCTAGAAGAAAATGTAGGAAAACATCCTCAAGATCTTGTGGCAGAGAATAGTTTCTTAACCCTTATACCCAAAGTAAGAGCAAGAAAAGAAAAAAATGAAAAATGAAACCTCAAAATTAAATACTGTTGCACCTCAAAGGGATATGTCAAAATGTGAAAAGGCAACAGATTCAATCAGAGAAAATATTTGGTGATTTTGAACACATGAAAAAATATTCAGCATCACTCTTAATTAGGGAAATGCAAAACAAAACTACAGTGAGATATAATTTCACACTTATTAGACTGGCTACCATTAAAAAGCTGGAATACTGTAAATGTTGGTGAGAACATGGAGAGATAGGAATGCCTATTCACTGTTGGTGGAAATGTAGAATATTACAGCCACTGTTGAGGACTGTTTGGCAGTGCCAAAGGAAGTTGAATATAAACTTGTCATTGGACTGGGCAATACCATTGGTAGTTACATACCCAGAAGAACTGAGAGCAGAGACATAAACAGACATCTACACTCTGATGTTCATAGTGGCATTATTCATGATTGCTAAAAGTTGGCAACAACCCAGTTGTCCATCAACTGATTAATGGGTAAATAATTTTTGGTGTATGCATATAATGGAATATTATGCAGCAGTAAGGAGAAATGAAGTCATGAAACATATGACAACATGGATGAACCTGGAGGGTATTATGTTGAGTGATGCAAGTCAGACACAAAAAGACAAATACTGTTTGTGTTATTATGAACTAAATATATTGTGTAACTTCATGAAGTTAATAATTAGAATATAGGTCACCAGAAAATAAAGAGAGGATAGAGAATGGAAATTTGAGGGTTAATATGTGCAAAATTGTTGAAAAGGTTGTTTACAAATCTTTTGAAAAAAAAATAGAAATGGATAAAGCATATCATGTGTTTGTAACTAGCAGTGATATTGTATGGGTATTACAGTGTTTAAAAGAAGATTCTAAGGTCATGTATATTACCATAAGGAAAGCTGAAAACTGTAGCATGGGTCTGTATAAGATAGTAAATCCCATGTAAAACACAAATTTAGGTGATATTGCATATATAAGAATGTTTTCCCAAAATATAATTACAAATATACTAGAGAGAAGGAAAAAGAATAGTAACTATGTATGGCAGGAGAAGCTTAGAGAGATTGAAACATGATGAGTTGTGTGTGTGTGTGTTTGTATTTGTGTTTATTGGAATAATGAAAGTGCTCTGGAGTGACTGAAGTGATGAATGCACAAATATTTATTATACCAAGTACCATTGATTGCACACTTTGGTAGGACTTATGCTTTATTAATATTCACCTATAAAATTGATTTATTAAAATATATGTTGAAGTCCTAACATCTAGCCCTCTGTGAAATCATTTGTAAATCAAACCCCTGAAAATGTTACAATTAGTTTTTTATAGGCATACATTTAAGAATATTATCTACCCAGATTCTATATACATGAGGCCAAATTAAATCAGGGTAGGCTTTAATTTATAATTCTGGTCTCTTTATAAGAAAAGGAAACACAGAAAAAAGCCAGAAGTAAGAAGCCAGAGATCAGGCAGATCATCATGTGACAGAAGCAGAGATGGAAGCCAGAAAGCCCTAAGGATTGTGGCAAGTCAGCAGCAGAGTGCTACAGACTCTGGGAGGAAACACATTGTGAAGAGACATGGATTTTCAAATTCTAGCTTCTAAAGCTGAGACGGAGGAAACTATCTTAGAGTAAGAGAAAAGGATCCCAGCTAGGGGGACCCCCAGCCAGCTCTCCAGCTACAAAATGTATCGCTAACTAATTGAAGAAGGTATTAGAACAGGCAAGTTAGACCATCTGACAAAGTTCACTGAAAAACGGTGGGATTTCTACATGTGAACAAAAGGACAGTCATAACACCATTAACCCCTGTAAGCAGGATTGCATAACGCTTATGGTCCAGGGCTGCAGAGCCAGTAGGAAAGAGAGCCAGGGGTTCATGATGACTGTGTAGTGCAGGGGGTGACAGATGGCCAAGAAGCAGTCATAGGCCATTGCAGCCAGGAGAAGATCCTCCAACCCTGTAAAAAGCAAGAAAAAACACATCTGGATGATGGTGCATTCTGCATAAGTTACGATACTGCTCTGTGCCTGGATGTTCATGAGCATCTTTGGGAAAGTGGTGGAGAATAAACAGATGACACAAAGGGAAAGGTTGTAGAAGAAGAATTTTATGGGTGTGTGGAGGTGGAAGTAAGAGGTGATGGCCACTGTAATGAGCAGATTCCTGGTGCTGGTGACAAGGTACGTGGACAGGAACAGTCCAAATAAAAGGGGCTGCAATTCAGATTCCCTGCAAATCACAGGAGAAGAAATTCTGAAATTTGTGTTTCGTTTCCAGGTCCGATGTGGTTCATGTGACTAACAGGAAATAGAATGGAACTTCAGTAGTTTTCATGTAAACAAGCAGTACTATCCAATCAGAAATTCTATAAATTGTCTATTTCAATTAAAATTTCAATCTCTACATTATTTATATGGATCTCATCCCTTTAATATATTTCTACTTCCATCTTCTAATTAGGAATTCCTTTCCCCAAACCCAGCCTTTTCTCAAGAATTCAGGCAACTTAGGCATTTCATGAGAAATTCATTCATTTGTGGAATATATATTGAGTTGTAACTTAAAGGCAAGTAAAGTTGAAGAAATGAGTCTACTGTGCTATAGCCCAAAAGTCCTAACATTATTAAGATAGAGAAAAGGTATGTGCAAAGACAGAATCATATTATAAATCATCTGATTACAGATGTTTTATGAAAAGAAAGTGGGTAAAAACAGAGTTATGTGAAGGTGCTGTTTTCACTCAGTGTTCTGGAATTTCCCATATACAATATGAAATTTACAGAGGTACTTCCAGTAAGAGAAGGCACAAGTCCTGAGTTTATGGGGAAGTTTGTGCCCAGCAGAGAGAACATCCAGGGCAAAGAACCTAAAAAATGACTTTTCTCATATGTTCAGGTTGAACAAGGAGGTCAGCATGGCAAGGAAATGAGTAAGAGGACAATGAAGAGAGATGGTTTCAGAGGAAGTTAAAGAAAAAGGCAGCCTTGTTGCTCTTGAAACTTCAAACTCAGGAAGTCCTTTATCCATATGCTGTACCTCTCACACTTCATTAATTTGTTTGCAAAGCCATCAGACCAAATGGAATCAGACTAGTTCTATGGGAATGTGTAGAATTGCATCCAGGCTCTGTATTATAAGATAAACCTATTGGAGTACATGAGCTCAGATACCCCTGCTCTGAGGAATGCTCACACTCCATCAAACACACATACATACAAACACACAGACACACAGAATGCACATGTTGACATCTTATGGCCAAGTTAACACCATGCTCCTCTCACACTGAGCCACACTGATCAGCCCAGGAGTAAATACTGTGGGAGCTCATTGGTTAAAACATCTTTGAAACAGTTTAGGGCCTGCCTGCTTTTCTCTGCAAGTAGAAAACTGCTGTGTGGGAGGAAAACTGTTGCTATCAGTTCCTGTTGAAAACAGTGAGAACATTCTTGCTTTGCTCTCTTACTTAGTTAGAACCTTCTGCCTCTCCATTATCTCCTTCCCCTGCACATACACACTGATGTTGTGCTTTGTGAAAAAGATAATAAAAACTGTGATGGGAATGAGCAAAGGAGGATAACTCCTTTAGCTGTTCTTCCCCTCACCTCTCTCAACCTCAGTGTTCAGAGTAATTCATTATGCTGTTGTGGACTCTGCTGGACAGATCTCCAGAAGTCTTTGTAGTACAGATTCCTGTAAGTGGTAACCCTGATATGATACAGGCAAGCAGTACAAGTCGGCACGTTAAGGAGCAGCTACATTTGTCTGGACTGAAACCAAAACTAATCATCCCAAGGAAAGGGATCAGCAACATCCACTGGGGATATTTGCCAATGTGTCTAATTCAATGAGGGGAAATTTTCTAAATCTTCATGGGTCCAAGACTTTCCAAAGAGCAGGATATTTTTGTAAAAGCAATACAATAACTCTTAAAGGCAGCTGATTGCACTGTCAAAGAAGGGCAACTGCTCTCCCTATTGTAAACAGTTCAAAATTATTGCCCTTGGTTTCCTGAAAGAAGAACTTTAAACTTAGAGTTATGGGAAGAGGTACGGAAAAAATTATAGAGAAACTATGAGCAAAGAGAAAAAATCCCCACTTTTACCCTAATAACCTGGAGTTTAGTAAAAACAGCCTTATGTGCACTATATACATCCTCTAGTCCCATGGCTCCCTCAGAGGAGCTCCCAGTTAAAGATCCTGTATCCCCCAAAAAGGAAGAAAAATCACCTCCTCCAGCCCTTTTAGAAAATCAAAAGTCTCTGCTGGCTATTGAAAAATGCTTAAAAGAAGCCAAAGAGCTAGGAAAATATCATACCTTTCCTGTAATTCTCCAACATAGACAGCCACAACAACTCTGCAAACTCCCTGCTGCCTATGTGATGATGTGGCTGTGGGCTGATGAGGGCTGATAGAACTAAACCCTTGGAAGAGTAGGACAACTTGGTAACATTAGTGTTCTCTGTTTTGTTTCCATGCTAATTCTGGTTGGGCCTTTATGGCCAAATTTATAAAATTAGTGCAGAATTTTTATCAAGGTGTTAAAAGGAACTTTCAGTTTTGCATCAGTAGCTTACTCCTGAATTTCGAGCCTAAGTGTACTCCTAAAGAGTAGTAATCCAAAAAATATGTGTTAAATGTCTGTCTAAACTGCTAAATTAGAGCTTAACTGCATTTATGTTGTTTAAGTTGTCCTGGCTGGTTGATGATTACTAATAAAAGTATTTCCAAAAACAAGCTTGCATATTACAGGCAACATTTTGTGAAGGTGAAATTTGTCTTGAGATAAAATGACTATAGTCTATGTGGTTATAGACAATTACAAGAAGTTTGTCAAAGCATTGTTTAAATTGAAATGTTTAAATGACTAATTCCAAAAAGTCATTAAACAGAATCTGAATTGATAATAATAAAAAAAAACTGACTTCAGAACAGGAACATCTGTCAGCACCCAGCATCCTTTGCCAATTTCCCTCTAAAAGACTGTTTCTTGTGTTACATGTTACTAAGTATTTAAAATGAAGCAAAGCTATGTTTACATATAAATAAATTTTATCATTATTTTGACGTTTGTTTAGTATTGATGGTAATTGTATGTTGTAAGAAGTTTGCTTGGAGACAGTTAACAAAATCATTTTGGTAAGTTATGTATGTAGGGTGTATAGAATGTGCTTTTATTATTAAAGAAAAAGACAGTAATTTTGTCCAAAGACAAAAAGACTGATTATTATGAAAGAGTAAAATGTGGGATAAAACCTGAATGAATACAGAAAGTGCAGAAGGTGCACAAAAATGGAATTTTTGTGGCCAAAGTTAAGTAAGATTTGGTGGGTCTATCTATAAAAATTTAAAAGCTTTAGTGTCAAATAGTATAATAATACAAAGTTAGAATTTTGTTCTTTCTCAAACTTTCTTAAATCATTAATCTGTTTCAGTTAAAGTTTATAAAAATTTTTTCTCCTGAATAATCAGTATACAGAAGAGAAAGTCTACTTTATCAAAATACCTTCTTGTACTTTAACCTTATTGCTTCCTTGATTGTTTAAGAAAAGCTAATCTTATCACTTTTAGAAGAACATAATGTTCAAAACTGCTTTCTCAAAATCAAATCCTGAAAAGTAGCTTTTTATTTCAAATTAGTGAAAAGGTTTGTTCTTTCACCTTGAAAAAAGTAAAGTAATAAAAGAATTGTGTTCATTTAACATGTTATAAGTTGAATGAAACGTGTTTAGAAAATGTTATAAAATTTAAAAAGATTCTTTAACCCTCTGTTAATTAAAATTGCGTGAGTAAAAGGTTCATATAAATAATAAAAAGTGTATAAAATTCCTGGAAATTTAACAATGTTGCAATATATTATATAAAAATATAATGTTGCTGATCATGGTTTTAATTCTTTTTGAAAAATGGTATGTGTTACAGAAAAAAACATTGGGGGCTGCTAGAGGTGGTGAATAACAGTAAATTATTGTAAATTAAAGTAACACCACTGTTGTATGCAGTAGTCCCAAATATTGTTAATTTGTTGCAAGAAATTAATATCCTGTTTGTCACTACCACTTTGTTTTAAAATTTGCTAAGGCTTTCTTTAGTATCTCTTTAGGCAAGTCAAGCCAGCCCACATTCCTCTTCCTGTTAGAAAAAAAACAAACAGCAATGTACTTTTTCGGTGCTCCCCCGAGGATGTCTTCTACCCAATCAAATTTAGCAAACTGATGTTACTCATTACCCACCTTTCAGGCTTATGCATTATCTATATGTATGTATGCAACACCTTTGCAGGTTTTATTCAAGCTACCCTGTTATCTGGAGAAAGCACTAAATACATTAAAACCCACCTGCTAGAAGCCATTAGTCATATGGACAAACCTAAAACTCTAAAAACAGACAATGGTTCTGTTTACTGCTTTCTAGCATTCAAAACTTTCACACAACAATGGAATATCAAGCATAACACTGGTATCCCTTACAACCCTAAAAAAACAAGGCATCATTGAAAAAACTCACCAAATTCTCAAAACTCTCATTAAAAATTTAAAAAAGGGGAGAGTATGAATACCTCCCCTAGAAATACAATAACCCTAGCACTATATTCTTTAATTTTTTAAAATTGTGATAAATATGGCCTTTCATCAGTTAAGAAATATTTCTCCCTTCTCATTAGGAGAGGTATCAAACATGAGCAAAAATTCTGTACAAGGAAATGTTAGGTGATGGATCTTGGAATGGACCCAGTGACTTAATAACATGGGGGCGAGGGTATGCTTGTGCACTTACTCCTAAAGGTTCCCAGTTGCCATCAGCAAAGAACGTGAAACTATACCATGAGCTGGGAAAATCACACGTTCAACCCAATACCACAGATGGAGACAATGACGATGGAGGAACAAAAGAACTCCCAGGTAAAACCATGCTGTCTGTAACACTATCCAAGCTCAGGGAGTAACTTGGGGAAGTCTTAAACAATTAAACCTAAAAGATACCAAGGTGCTCTCTTGCACTGGGGTGCCACCCTCCCCTGAAAATAAGTTTCTTGCATATTTGGCTGTGGTAGCATCAAATTCCACATCGTTACTAAGAGTCCTCCTTTCTTTCTTCTATTAGAACAACTCCCACTAACTTCAGCTAACACACATCACTATTGGACTCACATCTTAAATCATCCCATCTTTAATCTAGCCACATGGTGGGATCCTAACCCCCCACTCTCTTTCAATGTTACCAATGAACTTTTAACACAAACTCATATCAATAATAATATTCTTATCAAACTTGATGCATTACAAGTACCTATTCTTTGGATAGGTGAGAAAAAACAAGCTCTGCTTACCAGCAAGAGTTGCATTGTGATTGGGAACATGTGAAAATTTTTGTCAGTCCTTTACCTTGGAACAGTTCCCAACTTTCCTGGGAGCAAGTAGAAACTCACTTACCAGGGGCCTTTTCATCCCATTTACAGGGAGAGATGCTCACTTTCCAGCAACATCTGAAACATCAGGTATCACAAATACAACTTCTTTCACAACAAAATGTGTTTCAAACACTCAATGATAATATGCAATGGTTAAATCCATCTAATTAGTTTCATAGGCTAAACATAAGAATTTGGGTAATATCTCTCATATGGATAATCACGCTTCCTGTTTTATTGTTAATCCTTAAATTAATCTATCAGACCCTCTCTAGAGCTTCTCAAACTGAACGGAAATTCATTGCCTTGGTCGCTGCCTCACCCAAACCATTTTCTACTGCTGAACATCTAAAACAGAAACAAAAGGGGGAGATGTAGGAGCACTTTGGTTAAAACATCTTTGAAACAGTTTAGAGCCTGCTTTAGTGCACAAGTAGAAAACTGCTGTGCAGGAGGAAAATCAATGCTATCAGTTCCTACTGAAAGCAGTAAGATCATTCTGGCTTTGCTCTGTTACTTAGTTAGGACTTTCCTCCTCTCCATTATCTCCTGCCCCTGCACGTACACACTGGCTTTGTGCTTTGTGAAAGAGAGAATAAAAACCGTGATGGGAATCAGCATAGGAGGATAGCTCCTTTAGTTTTCTCCCCCCTCACTTCTCTCAACCTTAGTGTTCAGAGTAATTCACTGCACCATTGCAGACTCTGCTGGACAGATCTCCGCAAGACTTTGCAGGATGGATTCCTGCAAAATACAATCTGAGCTGACAACACCAGCTTTTCTATTCCCCAAATACTTAGAAATGATGCTCTGAATTTCCAGCTGACAAGCATCCCTTACATATGTAAATATGGTGCTCACTTTTGCTATGATCTCTTTCTGCCCGGTGTTTAAAGAAACAGAAAATTTTCTTTCATTCTGTTGGCATCCCAAGTCCACTTATCTCCCCTTGAAGCCCAGAAAAACTAATAAAATAACAAAAAGAAATTAAAAAGCAATTAATCCAAATGGTAAAGGCACTGATATCTTTTTACTGTGATAAGACACTTTATAGATTCAACACTCCAAGAGTAAAATGAACAAAGGGAATAAACAAACATTTCACAAATGAAAATATATAACAAGTACAAAAATATTGGGAATTTTTCATGGAAAATATTTGATGTCATTTTTAATTATATTAAGTGCAAAAAATTTTTAATCAGATATGCTTGATTTTGAATCTCAAATATACCATATATTAGTTGATAAATTTTGAAATTTAAAACTTTCACTCACATAATAAACAGTAAAATATTAAACTCTCATGTAGGGGGTCTGGTTATGTTCTCAATATTGGGGACAAGAATCTCTTGGGAACATAGGCTGTGCCTAATAAAAGAAAAATGACCAATATGTCAAGCCCTCAATATTATTGCATGTAACTCTGAGCCTTGTTCTTTAAAAATTGAAATTTAGTGTTTACCATGATTTCTGAGGGGAGGGGAAGGGAAGAGGAGAATAAATGAAACATAGGACACTTTTAGGGCATTAGAATTGTTCTCCATGATATTGCAATGAAGGATACAGAGTATTTTAAAGTTTCTAAAAACCTATGAAAATGTTTTATGCAAAATGTAAACCATAATATAAACTATTCACCATTGTTCATAGTTATATTTAACATTTGTACATCAACTGTAAAAAATGTAGCATATAATTGTAAAATATTATTAATAAGGGAAAGTGGAAGATGGAGAGGCATTGGGCTATGGGAATCCTCTATGTTTTCTTTATGACTTTTCTGTAACTTAAAGGTCCTTTGACCATAAAATGAAAAAAATACCAAAAAAAACTGTGGGAACATACAAAAGAAAATGTTTCTGTACATAAAAATAAAATAGCTCTTATGGTGATAATATATGAAATGAAAAATATTTTATTTCATTTATTTATTTTATTAATTTTTTATTTTTTATTTTATTTGTGGTTTTTATTAATATTATTTATTTTCTTATTATTTTTGTTTATTTGCCTTGTTTTGGGGGAGGTTTTGGATCACAGAAGGGTCATAACTGAGGCAGGTAAGGATCACTGATACTGGCTGTCAGGGTTGTGGGGATGCAGGTAAGGATCACTGATACTGGCTGTCAGGGTTATCGGGATGTTTGGGGAGTGGTGCACCTGGGGAATGAATAAGTTCAAGTGGTATGGGGTGTTGTCTCAATGGGTGGAGACCCACACAATAACTGAAAGAACATTGAATTTCCATCCTAGGAAGTCCTGTTACATACTATATTAGAGCAGCAAGAATCCCCGAGAATGTGGGCAGTACTTAGCAAAGGAGGATAGACCATATGCCAGGCTCTTGATATTTTTATCTTGTGAAATTTCACTTTTCTTGTGAAATTGAAATTTGCCTAGTATTATATACTGTCTAACAGTTAACTCCTGAAAGCCTCTTGGTTTCTCAATTGTGGCATCTCTTTAAGCCAAACTCAGTAGGTAAACATACCACCTTCCCCCACCATGGGACATGACTTCTAGGTATGAGTCTTCCTGGCACAGAGGGATTTTTAACAAGTGCCCACTAGGGATGCATGTGGAAAAAAAACCTTCACCAATAAGGGGAAGTATTAAATATAAATTCATTTTTATGGCAAAGAGATTTCAAAGTGAGTCACAAGGTCATTTCAGAAGTTACCTTATGCAAGTCTCAGGGAGATCTCATTGACTGCCACAGTAAACAGTGACTTAAACAGCTGGGCTCCTTTGGGCTCTAGAAATATCTAGACACTATAAGCAAGGAAGACAAGCCCAGGAATTCGGTACCCTGTCATAATACTTTGGAATTTATGCTCCCCAATGTAACAGAGTTAAACTCATTTGTAATTGCTCTACAAATGACTCTTCTACCCTTTTTTTTTTCAATTAGACAACTTTTACTAAATGAGAAAACTACATGTAAAATGTGCTTTAAACAAAATGGAATTAGAAAAAAGATGTATGCATTTTAAAGAACCTTGCACTGTGCTGAAAATCAAATATTTCTTGCAGTAATACAATGCGCCAATTCATAAAATATTAACAGAATTCTCAATTTAACATTTTCAAAGACAATATTAAGGTCAAGAATTTCACATCAATGGTAGCACATATAGAAGGGCATTATAAATCTGATGTCCATCCTTATGAAGCTTACAAATTTGACAATGCTTAATAAAAGCTTTTAGAATCACATCCAATCGTGTCACATCCAAAGAATCACAAGTCTATGTCCTGTTACATTCTCCTAAAATCTTTATGTTGACTTTTCTATTCCTTGCCATTTGTTAATACTAATCCTTAAAAAAAGAGAGAGAATGGGAAAAGAAATGCTGCAATAAACTCTTCATCATGTACAGAAATTATTGCTACTATAGTTCACTACAAAGCATGTCTATACAATATCCTATGAACTTTGATCATGAAAAATCAGAATAAAAATCTTTAGTGACATAAGCCTTACAACCAATTGTATAAAACATCCCACATGGCAATATTAGACAGTTTAAGCACCCAATATCCATAGCTGACAAAATGTCCCACTGACCAGCATTCATTTAAATACATCTTTATAGAAGGGGAAAAAAAGGAGATAGTGTTAGCTTTCCAAGGCTTGTCAAAAAAGGATTCTCATGTTTTGCTGATCTAAAAACAAACAACAACAACAAAGAAAAAACCCCGAAAAAACCAAAACCAATGTAGGTGAGGGTGTTACCAGAAAGTTAAGCATGCCAAAAGATGTATCGTGTGAATTAAAACCTAAAGCCAAGGTATTACAAAATCACATTACCAACTAGTTGGGTAATTACTATGAGCCTTATCTGAAAGTTAAATGAAATGATACTGCACAATAGAGCATCAATAAGTTAAAAAACTATAGTGCACGAATAAATCCAAATCAGTGGCAATTTCTGTATAAAGCAAAATATTCACTATCAGGTGTAACATTTGCCCAAACTGTTTAAGTCACTGGATTGGACAGTTTGCAAATTTTTTAAAACTATCAATCTCTAAAATTCACTTTTACTGCAAAGAGGCATAAGTTTTATTAGAAGATCAAACAGGTACATAAGTAGATAAGCAAGGGAAAAGAAGAGTCAGTGAATGTCTGTGAAGCTCTTCCCACATTTCACTTTAAAAAAATGTTTAGGAAAAAAAAAATCTAAAAAAAATTTTGCCATTATTCTAGCAAAAACAAACAAAACAAAACAAGCCCCAAATAAACAACCAAGCAACACTAAAACCACATTACACAGATGGATCATCATGCTTTCATCTGGTTTAACTATCACATCTAGTTTAACTGGGATGCTTTTCAACTGCAAAAATTGTGATATGTGAAGATGTAACTTTAATGGAAAATTTTGAATTTGGATTTAACTTTGTTGAGTATTATAACAGAGTATACTTATTACAATACAGTGTAGCACATCTTTCTATTAGAAAAAAATTTAAGATACTTTACCCGTCTCCTTAAGTTAAAGGTGTGACATCATAAAGGGTGTCAAATGGCTGGATGGTTTTACAGTGCACACTTATATATTATGAAGTATGTCCTTAACAAATCTGATGGTTTCTTTACAGAGTTCCTTTCTTCACCTTTTCTTCGGTGGATTAGCTGTTCGAGGTGGAGTGACAGGACGTCCAGAATTCAGGCCACCATACTGGTACTTAGCTTTCTTTTCAGATGGTTTCAATATCTGAAATGAGCACATCAAAGTTTTATCCACACTCATCATTCCACCAGCATTATCAAATTCACCACAGTAATTTGGGGCTGAAAACAGGGTTACCAATTGTCGTTTAGCAAAAAATTCATACCCATCTTCAACTATCTGATGAGCTCGACAAATCAAGTCCAAATCATGACGATTCAGAAATTTACTGACGACATCAGCTCCAAAAGTAAAGGAAACACCACGATCATTTTCTCCCCAGCCTTGCACATCCTCATCTGGGTCAGACCACAGCAAATCACAGAGCAAACCTGTATCAGGGACAACAGTGGGTCTCATAATTCTCCGAATCTGCTCCATTGACTGCAGGTCTGGTGACAGTCCTCCATGACAACAGATCTTCTCATCCACAATGGCCGCTATAGGCAGACAGTTAAAACAATCGGTGAAGGTCTTCCACAATTTAATATTAAACCTTCGTTTGCATTCATCATAGAATCCATAAATGCGATTGATGCTAGCACACTCATGGTTTCCTCTTAAAAGAAAGAAGTTCTCTGGATATTTGATTTTATAAGCCAATAGCAAACAAATGGTTTCCAAAGACTGCTTTCCTCTGTCCACATAATCTCCTAAGAAAAGATAGTTGGCTTCTGGTGGGAAACCTCCATATTCAAATAATCGCAGTAAATCTGTATACTGTCCATGAATATCTCCACAAATTTTCAGCGGTGCTTCCAACTCCGAAAGGATAGGCTGGCTGAGAAAGATCTCCCGAGACTTGATACATAAGCCCCGAACTTCTGCTTCAGTCATCTGCACAATCTTTCCTGGACGACATCCTCGTACCTCCAGCAAGCGGGTGATGAGACTGTCCACGTTCAGCTCCCCGTCCGCCATTTTGTCGGCACCAGGCTTTCCCTGCCGGCAGCGGGAACAAGGGCTCCTCGGCAGCGGAGGCTGCGGCGACGGCTCGGCCTTCTCTCACCTACAAACCACACGGCGTTTCGACCCCGGCCCGCCGCCCCCTTGCTCCCGGGCGGGCCCTCCTCCCCGCCCCCTCCCCGCCCCCTCCCTATCAGTACCATTGCAACTTCTGCTGTCCAGTTCATTGGAACCACATTGGACATCTAACAAAAGGATGATAATGGACAGTGCACTTAAAAAAAAAAACACAGACTTTATCTACAACTGCAAGCAAGATGGATTCACCCATCTCTCCCATGGAATCTAAGCCCCTTTCAGTCAGAAACAGAGGGGGCATCCTCATCCCCAAATCCTCAAGGTTCTGTAATGAATAAACATAAGGAGCAAATGCAACTATTGACTAAAGTAGACTTTGTATTCTAGCAATGGAAGAACTTGTATCATTTATATAAACACAGTGGATACCAGAGATTCTAAGAGGAGGGAGAGGGAAGAATAGGTGTAAGATTGGGGCATTTTTGAGACATTGGAATTGTCCTGAATGACATTGCAATTACAGATACAGGCTATTCTACACTTTGTCAAAACATATAAAATTATGAAGAGTAAAGTGAAAATTATAATGCAAATGATAGTCTGTGGTTAGTAACAATGCTCCAAGCTGTGTTCATCAATTGTGACAAAACTACCACATTAATGAAAGATGTTGTTAATAGGGAAAAGTGTGGGAGGGGGAGAGGGTGGGGTTTATGGGAATGTCCTTTATTTTTGATGAAACATTTATGTAATCTAAAGCTTCTTTAGATATAGATAATTTAAAAATATATAAAAACTAAAAATCTTTCACCTATATAATAGGCATTATGGCATCCAACCTCCTAATACACTTAACAGACTTAATCAATACACATAAAAACTTCAGCATCTCTCCATCCTGTTAATAAAGAATTGCTTATCATTGGTGATGAGGTAAGGTAAATTTTTTTTTCTGACTCTCAAATGTTACATTATTTCTGTGTCTCTCAGACGTTATTCAACAGCCCTATTTCAGTTCCTCTGGATCCCTCCCAGGAAGCACAGAGTGGAAACTGCTCTGGAATATGAAATGAATACAGGCAATCTGTGGTTCAATGGGAAGAAAGACACCTTCCAAAAGATAGCAGAAAGTGATGTAATTTTAGAATTAGATCTAACAAGAAAAGGCCAAAAGGCACAATAAAGAAAATGGATGTGAAAGAAAGGTGGCAATAAATTAAAAAAATTGATCTATTAACTTGATGGAAGCAGAGCTTTCTAAAAACAACATGACTCACAGGGATGAGCCTCCCTCGTTCTGAGGGATTACTACCAAGCAGCACCCACTAGCAATCCAACTGAGTGTTTGACAAAAGGGGGAAAGGTAAAGAAAAATGAGTTTATATAGCTAAGAGACTTCAAAGTGAATCAGGAGGTCATTCCAGAGGTAAGGCTTATGCACATATCAACAAGATCTCTTTGACTGCCAAAGTAGATACTATCCCAAATAGCAGGGCTCCTGAGGGTTCTGGAGACATCCAGATACTATAGTTAGGGTAGACAGAATAAGAGTTTGGTGACTTGCCAGTGGGCCTTACTTTGGAATTTATGCTCCCCAGGGTGACAGTTGGACTCAGTTGTGTTTTCCCTACACATGGCTTTGCTGTCCTTCTCTCTGAACCTATAATTAGTACAAGAGTTGGTAGATGTACATCCAAGAATATCTGCTTGGGTGGTGGGTGATGGAGAATGAAGCTTTATCTCCACATAGGAGAGCAGGAGAACATCAGGTATCAGTCCCCCAAAAAGCCTTAGGACCCCAAAAATAACAACCATGTGAGTCCAGTCTGAGGGTACACAAGGTAACTAAGTGCAGCAGAGGAGATATTTACAGCTTCCCTATATCCACTCATTAGGCATGTTTTGCTCTTGTTCCAACCCCTGAACAATCATTTCACTATGGGAAACTGGTGTGGACAGAATGAATTTTTATCTTATTGATTCTCTGTTCCCAAAAACCAAGTTATCAGTCAGGGGAATCCAAGTTTTTTTATTGCTCTTCCAAGAACTCTCCTGTCTTCAATATTTCTAACCTGGTAGCAACTTACCTCAACCATTGACTTAAAATTTACTCCAAATGTTAACACTGATGGACTCATTGCACTAGGTCTCTTGATTTTCCAAAACACAGACATGGTGTGTGGATACAGTCTTAGGAGTTACTATCAGAAAATTTCTATTCTCTTCTTCAAAAAAGTCGAGATCTGTGTTCATTTGACATAAAATCATGGATGCTAAAACTCTTTCATTGATAATTCTATTCCAAAGCAATTAGGAATATCATGTTTATAACGCAAGTGATGACCTGTGATTTAGTCTCTCATCTATAAAATGATTTCTTTCTATAAGAAATATACTCAGAGATTTTTATTTAACATGTAACTTATAGTGAATATCACAATTAATTTACCCCTATATCCTTAAAGGATACTCATTTAGTTTAGTTAATAGAGCAAGTAAAATTTATTTTGTAAATATTGAAAAGAAATATTTTGTAAAAATTTACAAAATTTGTTTTGAAAATATTGAAAAGAAAACTAATATTTATATATTTTAATTTTTTCTTGTAGAAACATAAATACAACTAAAATTTTTGCATTTTACAATTTACTGGTAAACCACATTCACAACATTTTACTGTCATCAAATTACATTGTCTAAAGAAGTAACCTCAAACAGAAAAATCTGAAACTTTTTTTAGATATTATACTTTGTTGAAATGAATTTCAAAAATTTTGTCAATGCTGATGTACATTCTATTATTTCTCGCTAAAATCTTCAGAAAAAACAAAAGGTTGGTATTAGATGCAGTATTTTTTTTTTCTTCTTCAATCTTCTAAAACATGTCAGTTTGAATTAACCTTCAGATATTTGGGATAAAAAGATATGCAAATAAGAGTATGCACGATATGTTTTAACAAGTGTATGATAAGTTTATTTACATTTATGACAGAAATATCTTCAAGGTTCAGAAACTGAAAAAAAAATATCCTTAGTAAATAAAAGTCAGGTTGGGCCAAGTTATATCTTAGTAAAAGATACATCACATCAATCAATTCTTACAGTAAATTCTTAAAAACTTTAAAACAATTTGCATCTTATAATTTCAAACAGTGTATTCAAGTGGAAGAAGAAGATACAAGAAAACTATTAGAAATTTTAAAATCTCTAACTCTTCCATTTCCTAAAATCAGAAATTTTTGTTTTTGCATGGTAAAAATGCTCACTTATAATTCTTTTACTTCTCTAAATAGACATGTTTCAAACAACAGTTTTCAGTTAAGGATGAAAAAAATTATTTGATAATTATAATGACAATTAATGACTGACTGATTATTGGATTAACAATTTATTCAGTAATATAGATGGCAAACGGACCTAAACAAGGAATGATATGATATTTGCTGTGTAATTCTACCAATTAGTAATAC
>JAQZBX010051159.1:0-19463 GCA_029593785.1 Cabassous unicinctus | reverse complement strand
ACCACTGAGCCCTCTGAGTTGTTTTTTTCATTTGTTTGCTTCTTGTTTGTTTTTGTTTTTGAGCCACATCCACTCCCCTGGGTTAATCTTTGCTCTTATGGTATCTTATCGTCTGGTACTGTGTTGATAAGTACTCTGAAGGAGATGTATAGTATGCTAGAAGAAAGTAAACAAGGGAACCTCCCCTAGGTGTGTCATGGAGGTGAGACACAATGAGTTCGCACTATGGATAATCTGCATAGCTGGAAATTACAAGGTATGAGGAGGGAGGTGGCGAAAGGGATGCAGTAGACAAACCAGGGAAGGACATTATATGCTAACACAAAGGGTAAGGGTAAGAATGGTGATAATTACTTACATTTATAAGTAATATTTGCAATTTAAACACCACAATAATTCTGGCAAGTGTGTTTTATCCCATTATTATAGTTGAGGAAGCTGGGACATGCTTAAGGAGAACATGATGCCCAGGAATTTGTAGTTGCTCAGTAAAAGCGTTTTGGTGTTACACGGTCACTGGGATTGATTTTCCATACCAAAGTCATCACTCACCTGATAACTGTTTGAGATAGTTGTCTGTGGTAGGCTCTGAACCCTTTCTCCCCCTCTTCTGGATCCTTCAAAACTTTCAAACCGCTGACCTCCCTTTTTATTTCTTTCACTTCTATCTTCTTGGATGGGCATTCCCAGAGGGCTATGGAAGCCCCACTGCTCCCGGCTGGAATCAGGTTTACTCCATCAAGCGATGGTCCTTATCTTCTAGATTAGTGTACTAGCGTGATCTCCTTCTATTATGCAACGTTAAGTCTAGGACTGTAGCCTGGAGCTCTAAATTGCTGAGTTCCAATGACTTCTTAGGCTGCTTGGGACTTGGTTGAGAAGTTATATGATTTAAAATTACTCTTTGGAAATAACTCAGGTTTTAACTTTTACCATTCTCCCCCTTTTGTTTCCCACGCTCAAGAATTACTCAAATCCTATCTTTTCTACCTTGTAGAATACCGCTTATCTTATCTCTCCTTTCAATGAGCCTAATGCCCAGCCCTTCCTCCAACTTCCCTGCCCATCAGTCCGTAATCCACAGTACAGCTATGGCGACACCCCTCGGCATGGTGAAGTTCTCCAGCTTAATATCCTTCAGTGGCTCCATGTCAGTTTAAGAATTAAAGCCTACACTTTTTAGCTTGAAAGCTTAGATCTTTCAAGATCAGGCTTCTATCACCCATTCCAAGTGTCATCGTTGACCCCTATGATTCTTGACCATTCCAGATATATTGCAGTGGCTTCAAATGACGTAGCTGTCCCCGTACACTGAGGCTTGCATGATTCCTTCTGGGTGCACTTTCCTCTTTATCTAGATAACTCTTATGTGTCCTTTATCACTCAACTCATGCCATCTTCTCCAGAAAGTGTCATTGGCTCCATGTGACTGGGGGTGATACTGGTTCTCCACTCCCATGATATTCCATGTGAACCCCAACTTAAAAGCCTTCTTTTGCTACACTGAAATGTCTCCCCCCACCCCAAAGTGTATCCATGGGTAATAGCGCAGAACTTGACCACATACTAGATGCTCAATAGGTATTTTTTTCAGTGAAATCCATTCACTCAATTATCCAGCATTGCTTTGATTCTAAGACGTATCATTGATTTAAAATTTTCTTCAAGAAAATAGAAGAAAAACAACTTAATAACTCAAATGTGATTTAAGACTCCATTATTTTAGAATCATTAAAATGTAAAAATACATACATTTTAGAATTGAGAAATATGGTAAACATTTTTCTTATAGTGGTTTCCCCTTTTTTCCCACCATCAAACCTGAGGAGTGGCCCTAAAGATAATTATTAAAAGCTACAAAGTCTCAATGATTTGGAATGATGTGACTTTCATTTGGAGGTCAAATGGTAAAACTGCATCTCCGTTGTGATTTTTTGATACATTGGCTGAAGTAATAACTTCCTGAAAGGTAATTATCTCAGAGTTAAAAGTGACCTTGAGGACTCACCGAAACCAAACCCCTTATTTTACAGATGAGGGAACTGTGATCCTGAGCAAAGGGGCATGAGTTTCTGAGGCTCATAGAGATAGTTTATGGCAGAACTGGAACCATATCTCATCTCTGTTCTTTCACTGATGAAGGTTGAAGAATTAAACACTTGTTTTTTTGAAAACTAGGTAATTCGGGGGCTGCCTCTTGCACCAGGGCACAAACATAATTGAATTGGGTAGGCACCAGGCACTGTGGGAGTTCATGCACTAGGGAAGAGAGGTTGAAGACATAGCATTAAAGATGCCCAAAGTCTGCCTTTAAGTAACATATCTAATGTTATTTCCTGCCACCCTCCATTATGAGGCTTAAAATTTGACCAAACCAAACTCCTTCCCATTCCTTGTACATCCCCCTTGTTTATTGCATCTGTGCTTTTTCTGCTTTCAGCCCACTGGATCATATGCCCATTCCTTTATTTCCACATGTGCACATTTTACCTCTCATTTAAGACCCATCTGAAGTGACAACTCCTCTACAGAACCTTCCCTAATTCTCTCCTGCTGGTACTAGTTTCTTCCTGCCTCAAATCCTGTAGCAATTTCCCTTTATGCCCCTTGTAGCCCTTCTCCCTATAAGCATTGTATCAGAGTTATTTTGTACATGTCCAGACATCCCTCATGATTTCTTGAAGGCCTTGGGATGAGTTGTTTGTTTAAAAATTTAATGAAATGAGGTTCGGGTCAGCAAGGAAATAGAGATGAAGAAGTCACCATGAAGAAGGAGAACCAAGTAAGGGCAGGTTTTTGGAAGCCAGGGCAAGAAAATTTAAGAAGAGGGTAGTCAACAGCTTCAAATGTTTCAGAAAAATCAGAAAAATTTTCTTGATTTTTTTTTTTTCTCTGAGATTCTACCGTTTGTAATTTATGTTATCTCGATGCATCATTTAACCCTTATTCTTCATTATTTATATTTGGATTTAACTTTTGATTACTTGCATAAAACTATGCTTTCAAGAAGAGTGATGAAAAACACAGCTTCTTGTGTACTTAATCAGTGTAATGCAGACAATGAAAATTTCTAGAGTGTGAGAGAGTCAAGCAAATTGAAATCTAATTAATAGGGTGGAATTTAAAACAAACTGATTTAAATTGCTTGTTGGGAAGACTTTTCCCCCTACAATATAATGTGTTATTAATAGTTACCATGTATGGGTCTTACTATGTGTCACACATGGTGCTAAGTATTTATATGTATAGTTTCATTCACTGCTCATAATGACCTTATCTGGTAGGAACTGTTATTAACCCCACTTTAGAGGTAAGAGAACTATGTTTAAAGAGGATAACAAACAGATTAACAAGCAAACAAACAAGCAAAACTTCAAAAGTTACACAGCTGTGGGTAGGGGTTCAGATATGGGATATGAACTAAGGTTTGAATAGCTACAGATCCCATTTTCTAACTACTCTATTCTACTACTTCCTAATGCGTGATAAACAGTGCATTCATTTTCACAGTTTCTAGATTATTTACGTTGCTTTATATACTATAGCAATATATATTGTATATATATTATATACTATAAGGAAGTAATTTGTTAATTTTTTCAACCTTACACTTTGGGCTAGAGCTAAGAATTTAATAAGGTCGATTGTAAATTGTGGAAATGGATAGAGTTGATGGAAACACATTATAATGAGTATAACTAACACTGCTGATTTATAAATATAATTGTGGCTCAAAGGGGTAGTCTAGGGAGGTTAATGTTAATTGAAAGACAGCTAGAGGATAATCTTGGGGCTGTATAATATAGTGATTTGGGTGGTAGATGAGGATTGTGGTTAATAAAACAAATAGAAGAATGTTCTTCTATTATGAGGTGTTAAGAATATGGTGATATATGGGGAAATACAACTAATGTAGCTTATAGACTATTGTTAACAGTAATATTGCAATATTTTGTAGCAAAGGCAAAGAAGTTACTATATCAATGCTAAAGGTTAAAAAAAAGAATATGGGATTTGGTTTTATGAGATATGAATATGACCAAGCATTTTTTAAAAAAATCTTCTTCATTAACAAGGAGACCTTGGTCATGTCATTTTTATTAGTCAGGGTTCTCTCGGGAAACAGAATCAACAAGAGATATCTGTCAATAATATGAGATTTTATAAGAGTCTCTCAAACGACCATAGGGATGCACAAGTCCAGGTTCCGCAGGCAGGCTGCAAACCAGGGGCTCCGATAAAAGTCCAATGAAAGGTCCTTGATGAGTTTCTGGGAGAAGCTGGCTGTCCAAAGAAGAGCTGGGAAATTCTCTCTGAATGTTGAAATCACTTCCCCTTTTAAGGCATTCAACTGATTGGATAAAAGTGTCATCCATTGCTGATGCAATCTCCCTGATTGATGCAGATGTAATCAGCCATCCACACAGTAAACTCACTGGTGATCAAAGTCCATAAATGCTCTTGTATTAAAATTCACTCAGTGCTTGCTGGACCAAAAACCTGGACACAATTACCTGGCCAAGTTGACACATTAGCCTAACCATCACATCATTTAACCAATCTATGCTCATTTATTCATCTTTCTGAACACTGGAGAAACAATTGAGTTTGATTTTAAGATTAAATAAGATAAATGTGTCTGGACAGGATTTTTTAAGTAATGCTTCCATAATTTGTTAAATTGCCTTTTGTTATTTTATTTTTTGAAGTTGAAAAAATTAAAAAAAAAAAAGAATTGAATGAGCTGAATTCTTTGCACACATCACTGCTAAGATCATATGGTTTGTTTGACTTATTCGTTCTCATCTTCATATACTGCTTTCAGTCAGGAAAACCACAGTGTCTGGGGGACACAAGTCTGTACTTTGAGAATTAAAGCTGAGAGTAGCTGTGTTGCTTGAAGGTATCAGAATACAAATTAAATCCTATATGGGGTAGAAGGGTATGTATGTGTATGTTTGCATGTTTTAAACTCAAAGAAAACAATACTCTAGACTAGATTCTAGAGGCTAGAGCAGAAGTTCCCAAACTTCCTCAGTCCATGGTACCCTTAATGTCAAAGTAATTTTTCCAAGGTGTCTCTAGGACAAAAGAAATAACTACAGCTCTGTTTAATAAATATTTAAGACCAAACAACTTACTCTGCATTTATTCCTTAACAATTTAATAGCTGCTTTAAAAACAACAGAATGTATACATTAAAAGAAACTAATTTTATTTCATTTTAAATAACAACTCCTAACTAAGGACATGTGTATGACTTTGAGGCACTGAACAGCATCTCAGACTTTGAACCGAGTGGGCACAACCACCCACATTTCCCATTTCACATTGATAGTCACATGATCCTTGCTTTTTATGGCAGAAACTGCCAGAACCCCAGTTTTACAAAGATAAGATAGCATCAAAAGGAATGCAGCGCGAGCTAATGTTAAAACTGTGAACTACCTCAAGCTTAGTAGTTCTGTGGCGTCTGACTAATGCTGAATACCACTCTGTTTGCCTTGAAATTTTAAACTATTCTACTGAGCCCCTGTTTTGGCACATGTTTGGAGAATTAGTGCTCAAGAAGAATTTGGAAATTCTTTAGGAGTGAAACCCAAAGTCCAGGGTCTCTTATGAGTTATCTCTAAACATTTTGAAAGTATACTTGAGGAGTTGAGACAAATGGTAAGTAATTCAAAGACAGCTTTTAATTTACTGTATTGGAACTTAAACACACTTTGACTCAGTGGGTATTATTAGTTTGGTTGCTTATTTGTTTAATTAAAAGTGTGAGAAATGCATTCTCATGTTCATTCATGACAGCCTCTCATCTGTGAGTTGGTTTCATTCCCATCTGCCATCTACCTTTGGACACAGTGATGCTATATCATCTTGTTTTTCCATCCAAATGTGTTGCTTTATTTGAGCTGAGTAGCATTAGGCCTCAGTCTAAACAATTCTGACAAAAATGTGCTGGAAAATTGTACCAGCACTCATTTTCATGCCCATACACATTGCAGTACAATTTAAATGTAATTCCAATTCAATGAGAATATTTTTGAAATTTAATTTAAAAATAGATCACTGTAATCCATTCAACTTTCCTTTTTATAAAGTTATTGTTTATGGACACCCAAGAAACACGGTATTACTTTTTATGTCATAGTAGTCTCTTGCACATTTTAGCTAAATTCAATACACCTCATCTAACTTTACCATCTTTTTTAATAGAAGCAAGATATACCTATAAGAAATTTCAACCAGCAGTAAGATGAATGAGAGTTTTGTTTTAGCAGATACTAAGGAAATTGGGAGAAGAGTTTGAGTGGTTCTGGATTGGGGATGGATATTTTCAGAATGGATCATTTGAATAAGCAGGAGTTTAGTAGGCAGAGAAAGTAAATGAGTTGGATCGGAGATATTCCTTTATGCAGCCCACTCTTTACCTACTGAGGTTCCCCCTTAAAAATAAGAAATCAATATTCATTGTTACTTCATTATGTAAAGAGTACTTGTTTTATCAGTTCCATTCTATTCTGCAAGTCCATTGTGAGCATATGCCAAGAGCCTCTTAGAGGACAGCATGCAGTGGAGATATAAAAGGGCAGTAATTGAGTAGTTCAGCAGTAGGTTCAAGGAGTTGAAAATGCAATTAGGGAGACAGTCTGCAGAGGTTTGCAGCATGTAAAAAGCAGTACAAGACAGAGCCTGATTAGATGGCCCCAGTGATAGTCAGTGGAAACAGAGGAGGGAAGAGATGTGCATATAGGCACGTAGTCAGAAGAGGCTCCAAGAAGGTGGAGTTTGTGAAGGACCTTGAGGAAGGGGTAGAATTTGGTTAAATGGAGAGTAGTGGTTTGTTCCAGTGGGAATGGGAGCAGCCTGGACTGAGTGTGCGTGAAAGCAAGAAGCAGAACGTAGCAGAACCCAGCAAGCCATAGTGCTGAGCAGGAGTTTGGGCTCTGTCTGAAGATTTGAACTTGAACTTATAGGCCAAGGTGTGCAAACTCAAAAATCCCACAAGAGCCACAAGAGCCTAGAGGGTAAGATGACTGAACTCTTTCCTCAACCCGGCAAACTTTTGTTCATCTTTTAATATCCTCTCTAAAAAAATCTGTTCCTAATTTTGGACCACAAAGCTACTGCTTATTATTTCCCTAGGAAATGGGACCAGAGCTTCCTTACAACCCTGACTCCCTTTTCTTTCTCCATCGAGTACCTCATGCAGCTAGATGGATATGTATTGGATCAAGCCAAAATGCATGAAAGAATATTTTCAGTGCAAAGAAATAAGCATGGGAATCCTAAGAAAATATTAACAAGAGACTTAAGAAAGACAAATAAATAACCATGATTACTTTTTAAATGAAATTTTATTGGTTTCATTGAATTCTCAATTTTTTGTTAAAATTATTTTTATAAAATTGATATAAATACATAAATTTGAATTTAAAGCAGTGTTTTTGTGGTACATGGCAATGTGAAAGCAATATATCTGGATAGTTTTTTTTTTGTTGTTGTTTTTAAGATTGGGAGTTTGGTACTGGTCAGCTCGATGAAGTAACTCCTGGACATGACATTATTCCCGTAATATGGAGCCAGTAGTCTGAATGCTCTAAGTTTTCAAGATAGCCCCATATCTGTATATTTATGAAAAATCTTCCAATTTATAGCTGTTGGAAAGTAGTTTAAGTTGTTTTCGAATCCTGGATTGGCCACATAACATGTTAGCAGCCCGACTAAGGGTTTTTGAAGCAGTGCTGGAGCTCTGAAAGTGTTTAATTAAGGAAGTGATAAGGTGAAAACAGTGCTTTGGGAAGGTGAATCTGGCAGAGATGTGCAGAAATTAAGGTACCTGACCTCTTCCTGTAATGTCAAACTCTTACCCAACTGCCTGTTCAACATGTCTGCCTAAAAGGCATTTCAAACTTAACATGTCAGAAATCCTGATCAACCCCCCAAAACCCACACCTCTCCAAGTCATCTCAGTCTCAGCTAATGGCTACTCCAAATTTTCAATTTTTCCAACTAAAAGTCCAAGAGTCACACTTGAATCATCTCATGCCCTGTGTCCCATTTGTCGACTCTATTTCCAAATACACACAGAAGCCAACCAGTCTTTACCATCTTCATTACTACCACATTGCTTCAAATCATTATTATCTCTTGCTGAATTATTGCAATAGCTTCCTAAAGGGTCACCCAGTTCCCAACCTTGACTCCTGTAAGTCAGTTCTCGGTGCAGTGGCCATAGTTAGCCATTTATTCCTGCCAGTTCATGTTTCTTATCTGCTCAGAACCTTGCAGTACCTTCCTCTCTCACCCAGAATAAAAATCAATGTCTGTATAATGACGCCAAAGTCACTGATAGTCATCTCTCTGTCTTAGTCTACATGGCTCTCCCCTTGCAAAGTTCTCTCCAGTCATTCCATTCTGCTGTTGTTCTCCAAACATTCCAGGCACATTTTTTTTAAAAGATTTATTTATTTACTTTATTTTTGTATTTATCACCTCCCCCCCTCCCCTGATGGTTCTCTTGTCTGTCTGTCTGCTCATTATTTTCTTGCCTTCTCCAGGGAGCAACAGGAACAGAACCTGGGACCTCCAACATGAGAGGCAAGTACCACATCCGATCCCTGTGGACTGTGGTGTCTGCTGGCTTGTGGCATATGCTCATTTAGGCATCTGCTCATTGTGGCGAGGGCGGTGTCTGCTTGTTTTCTTTAGGAGACACCAGGACCTGAACCTGGGACCTCCCATGTGGTAGGCAGGTGCCCAACTTGTTGAGCCACATCCACTTCCCCCAAGCACATTTGTGCCTCAGGATCTCTGTACTTCCTATTCCCTCTGTTTGCAACCCTCTTCCTTTAAATAGCTGTATGGCTTACCCCTTTACCTCTTTTTGGTCTTTGCTCAAATAAGACCTTCTCAGTGAGATCTGGTGTTCACTATCTACTCTGTAATTTGCCATCACCCCCCACCCCAAGTTGCCCTATTCTTTTTTCCTGCTTTATGTTACTCCATTGCACATTTCACCAGTTAACATAGTATTGTATATATGTCACTTATTTATACTGTTTGAATAATGGAGAGCCATTAGAATGTAAGCTTAATGAGGGTAAGGATTTTTTTATCTTTTTTTTCCTAGTGGCTAGAACAGTGCTTGAAAAATAACAGGCACACAACATTTTTTTGGTAAGTGAATGATGGAATATGATGAAATGAGAAAGTCTTAACTAGAGTGATTTTGGTGGGAGTAGAAAGAAAGAGAGGAATGAAACAGACATGACAGCAGAAGACTCTTAAACACCTGGTCATCCTGCATATATCCTCTGGGATTGGGGTAGGGAATTGGGGTTATTCCTTTACTCTGCAAGGAAACCTTATTGGACACTCACTGTACACAAAGCGGAGTGCTAGCCACTTGGTTCTGGTCATAGTCAGCTTATAACTTTGTAGGATATTACACAGGGTTATAGCTAAGATATAAGCCTAAACAACTTGGGATAATGGTGATCAATTTACACATTTCTCTCATTGGTTTTGGGGGGCAGAGTATTGGATAGAGGAGATAAAAGCATTTGAGAACCACAGGTGAGCTCTTAAAGCCTGGAGAAAACCTTGCTTACCAGGATGTTCGGCCTGACACTGGTCCATCTCAGAGGGTTCCCCAGAGCCTTCAAAATCAGCTTACACTGTTTGATCAGCAGCATGATTAGGTAGGTTTTTTCCAGGTCCTTGTGCAAGGTGCATATTTACTTTTGGCCTTAGCTTCCTTCTTTTTACAGTGTCACTCTCTGGAAATAAAGAGATTATATTGGTGACACATTTGGGTCTACTGATTGTGCTGTTAGCAAAATATATATTATTTGGAGTATAGTGTATTGATTCCATGGGATTCTTTCTTAGGAAGATGAGAATGATTGCAAAAACATAAACTTTCTAGTTTGAAACTTTTTGCAACAAAAATATGTATATAACCCCCTTAGAATAATGTTAATTTTCTCCATCAGTGAACATCTATGGATTTATTACTGGAAATGAGAGTAGAATTCAGAGTATATTCATTGATATGCAGCACTAGTTCATGAATACATGCCAATGTTGCATTTTAGAGACCAAAGAATCTTAATTTTGGCTTATATGCATCATAGTATTTTGAGCTCTTATTATGCCCAAAAGATGGAGTGTGTGAACATGGGTTTTGCCACACTAAAACATTCTCAACCTCTTCTCCAGAGTATTACAGAGCCATGGTGGAGGCTGGGACATGTATCCACAGCATAATATGTGTGTATGGTGTAGGTTAAAGAAAATGCTGCAGGGCAGTGAACGAGGGAGTCATTGATTCAAGCTGGTAGGCAGGGAAGGCTGCACAAATGTGGTGACTTTTTAAGGCACCATGGAAGATTTAACCGGACATAGTGGGAAGAGAGATGGAGCAGACTTTCAAGGCTGAGGAAATGGAGATATATGTGGCGAAGAAATCTAGTGAGTAATGCAGGATGTGTTTTAGGAAGAACAAGCAATAGTTCACTTTGACTTGGCCACAGAGCACTTTGAAGGAAGTGACAGGAGATGAGTTTAGAAAGGTGATTGGAGTCAAATGATAAACAACTTTATGTGTAGTGTTAATGAAAGTCTTTTTTTTTAAAGCATGTAAGGGTCATTGAAGGGCCTTCATGGTAAGATTTATTTTTCTGAAAGTGGAATCTGATAGAAATAGAGGTTTCAAGCCCAGGTCAGACTTTAACTCTACCTAAAGAGTGCTTAAAATGCAGATTCCTAGGTCCCACACAAAAGCAACCTAATCTGAATCTCTGAATCTGAATCTCTGAGGAGAGTACCTCAGGAATGGGCATTTAATAAATTCCTCAGGTGATTTCTTATGCTGTCAGAATGACAACGGTCTGAAGACCTTTGTTTTAGAGTAGTTTATACTAAGAGAGGGTGGGAGTGCCTAGAGCTTAGACACTAAGATTCCCAGTGAGGGAGCTGTCAGGGGTCCAGGTGAGGTCCAATGAGGGTCTGGACTGGATAGGAGGCAGGAGCATTGTCAAGAGTGACTTCTGAAAGAGGAGTGTTGTTAGGCTGCAGAGACACTTTGGGTGTGGGGGGTGAGAATGGAAAGTACCAAGCTGGGTGGCAGTATGGTTGGCAAGGCTACAAACCAGAGTGTGGAACACGGGAGAAGTAGGAGGTGGAGAACGGATGCCTATGTGTGAGGGGCGAGTTGGGGGCTGATCAGAGGGCATTGCCAAAGACAATAATGAATTTATTCTGGAGTATCCAATTCAGATTCTTTATTTTATCAATGAAGAAACTGAGGCTCAGAATTGTAAAGTGATTAATCTGGGGTCACAGAGCTAGTTGGTTAGGGAAAGACTGGTAAAAGAGTGTTCTTAGTTTGATTGAAAACCTGACATGCTTCCTACCATTTACTAGAAGATTCACTGCTTGGCTATATCTACTGAGAGCATCTAAATAGTCCTAATTACCGAGTGAAAATATCATTAAAAAATACACGTGGTACTGGAGGCTCTGGGGGCAGGAGGAGGGAAAGACAGCTGTAATGCAGGGGCTTTTTGGGGACTTGGGAATCGTCCTGAATGGCACTGTAATGACAGATTTAGGCCATTGTATTTCTTCCCATAGCCTGCAGAACTGTGTGGGAGAGAGTGTAGGCTACAATGTGAACTATGGTCCATGCTCAGTGGCAATGCCCCAGGATGCGTTTATCAATTGCAATGAGTGTGCCACGCTAATGAAGGATGTTGTTTATGTGGGAAGGTGTGGGAGGTGTGGGGCGTGGAGCATATGGGAATCCCTATACTTTTTGTGTAACATTTGTGTAATCTAAGTATCTTTAAAAAAAATCAAAATTATATTTTAAAAAATGCACATGATAGCTGTGTTGCTTTTGTGTCTTTTTAGTTAGGAGTCCATGGCCCAAATAGACTCTTTCAAACTGTTGGGACAGAAAACCAAGTGTTGGTTTAATAGTAAATCAAAAGCCAAAAGGTACGAGAGCAGGAAGAGGCCTTAGAGATCAGCCAGACCAATTCATTTTACAGATGAGAAAACTGAGTCTCAGGAGGAGAACACATTTCTCTAAGGTGGCATTGGTTAATGATTAAAATTAAGACCCATGTCTTCTGACCCTTCAATTCAGTGCCTTCCGCCACGAGTTAATCCAATCACTACTGCAGTGATTGTATTAATTCTGTGCGTCAGTCAGTTGCTTTGTCATTTAACACCCTCAGAAGCTGAATCCTGAGCCACATCTACCCTGGATATGGAGTGTGTCTTCAGAGACTAAGAGAAATGGGGACCCTACTTGATGAATGGGATTATTTTCAGAGCGGGTATCCAATATGACAGTCCTTAGGGCAAAACTGGAATTTTTATGTCTTTGTATATGCAGCACAAAATACAGCACTTGGACTATATTAGCTCTTCAACAAGTGCTTGTTGAATGAATTATCTAATGCAAAAGGATGTGTTTGAGCTATAGTCTTTTTAAAATTTTATTTTATAAGATAAATTATTCATGATACATAATTCCACTCTCTACTTTGCCTATATGTAGACATTCACTAAGAGTCACGCGGCTCTCATTATTTAATAAGAAACAGCAGAGAGGGCTGTCAGCTGACAAAGAAAGGGTAAAATGTGAATGCTGAAGATGCCCTAGTCTGAGTGTGACCCCTGGATACAACGTCAAATACGCAAACTTTCAAACTCTGCTGGCCCAGTGACCTCAATATACAAAGGTCTTTTCTTTCTAGAAGCCAGTTTTCTCCTGGTTTTCTTGACACGCATACATGCACAAACTCACACACATACACACACATAAAAATAGGCTTTCCTGTTTGAATCTTCTGAAGGTGTAAACTTGTACATTGCTATTTGCATAGTTTTTAAAATGACACTTTGTCATATATTTGAAGTGTAAAAGTCTTCCTTCTCAAAGGTCACCTTACTCTACCACAAAAACCTGGACAAGAAAAGTTATCAACTAACCCATGACTTGGCCCTTCATCTGACTATTTCCCTGAAAGAGATCAAGAGACATACTTATAAAGCCTAAAGGCTTTTGGACTACTGAATGCTCACAGAGGCCTTTTTTCCCTCTCTCTTTCTGAAATATCATGGCTACCCTGAACATTATCAAAGGAAATTTTAATTCTATTAAAAAAGAAAAGAAGGAAAAGAAAAGGAAATTTAAAACTCATATGGGAAAAAATGGAAGTTCATTTGTATGTCACATGAAGTATATTTACTCCTTTCTTCCATTGACTGGATGACTGTGGGAAATTTTCTTTAAAAAAATGCTTTTGTTGTACAACCTATGTAAGAATTTTTTTTAGGATCATCACGTGCTAGACCTGACAAAATGCTTTTCTTTCCCGTGATACTTGAGCACACTGGGTTGTCAGTTTCCCGTTTGGGGAACTCTTGAGCTTCATCAGTTTTCACCAAGTGCTTAGGGACCATTCTCCTCTTGCAATCTGCACTGCTAAGGGCAATGTGAATATAACAAAATAATTAAACTTGAATTAAAGCTCCCTATCACAAACTTTGAGCTCAAAATTGAGTGTAAAGTTCAAAGTGTTCTTAGAGCTAGGTTGGCCTGCCTTTTCTTAGATACACTCCAGTTTCAGCATTTTATTCTTTCTAAGAAAAGGTGACTTGTTAAACGTATACTTAACTTTGTTTTTACTTATATAATGTTATAAATGGACCCCAAATCACAATATCAAGACTTTGGTCTGACCTCGTATTTTAGGGGTTTCTGTTTGAAAACATGTGAACCCAGTCTTGATTAGCTATTGTCTTCAGCAATCACCAGTAGACAGAATTAGAAGTAATAGGATTTTATTCACTTTTGTTAGTAGGTTGAAATTTTTTTGGTCATGAACTCTGGTCTGGATCTCTGATTTCAGAACCTCAGTCATACTCTTTTTCATATTTTTTAACATGCTGGGAAAAGGGAAGGGAAATTCAAGTACCAACTACTTTTAAGGTTCTATGCTTGGCAATTAACATATGTTAACTCATTTCATCCACTTGGCAAATCTGTGAGGAACATATTAACGTTTGCAGATGAGGAAGCATAGAGTGTTTAAGAAGTTTGCCAAAATTCACTAAGAAAATTAAGCTTCAGAGAAAAACTGATTCCAGGTAATTCCAACTGATTCTAAAGCCAATCTTCATCTTTTTTCCCCTATGACAGAGGACATTCACTATCATTAGATGGGAAGCTACTGAAGGGTAGAGACCAAGTTCACTGTTGTATTTCTAGCATGTAGCCCAGAGACTGCCACAGATACAGTAGATGTCCAATAAATGCCTGACAAATTTGAATTAACTGGGACACTCCTGGAACATAAATCTGGAAGAAAGCACAAGACTATGGTTTAGTAGTTGAGAGTTTGTGGTGTTGGTAAATGAGCATGGGCTCTGGATTCAAACAGCTCAGTTTTGAATTCTGGCTTCTAAGCATACCATTTGAATTATTTGAGCAAGTGATAGCTGCTCTAAGCCTCAATTTGAAAATGGGGATAATTATTTTATCTTCCTGTCATATTTCTTAAATATTTGTAAAAGAAAAAATGCCATTGTTAATAGTCTAATCCTCTTTATTGTATGTTAGCTTTGCTTTTATTATGTTTTTTTAATTCCAAAAGAATGTGCCATTTAGAAATCCCGTCTCTGATGGTTAATAAACATACAATAAATGCTGGCTTTTATTACCCCTAGTTAGAGGAGATTGTGAATTCCCTTTTAATATATTACATAATTTGGTAACTTATTATGTTTGCTGCTTGTCATTTGTCTTCCCACTAAAACGTAAGCTTCATGAGGGCAGATTTTCATGTTTTAATCATTGTATTCCAAGCATCTAGAACAGCACTGATTGAGATGTTCTACATTGGAGCTGTTCAGCCATGTAACCATTAGCCACTTGTGGTTATCGAGCACTTGAAACGTACCTCGCTAGGGTAACCGAGGACCTGAATTTTTAACCTTATTAAGTTTTAATGAATTTTAAAGGTAAATTTAAATAGTCACATGTGGCTAATGCAAACTGTATTACACAGCACAAGTCTAGAGCATTCCATGAAATACAGAAGTTTCACAATACCAATTGTTAAATGGATGAATTCTCTCCTGGATTCAAAAATCAAGAACAAAGCTGCCTTGTTGTATGTTTAGCTCACTCTTTAAAAACTATCAAGAAGCACTCTACTGATCTGCTCACCCCGGAGGTCTCACGAAGTTCAAATACATGATTCCATTTACAATTGTATTAAGTTTTTATTTCTATTTCTTTTTGATGACAGGTCAAGAAAGATTTGGAAACATGACGAGGGTCTATTACCGAGAAGCTATGGGTGCATTTATTGTCTTCGATGTCACTAGGCCAGCCACATTTGAAGCAGTGACAAAGTGGAAAAATGATTTGGACTCAAAGTTAACTCTTCCTAATGGCAAACCAGTCTCAGCAGTTCTGTTGGCCAACAAATGTGACCAGGGGAAAGATGTGCTCCTGAACAATGGGCTCAAGATGGACCAGTTCTGCAAGGAGCATGGTTTCGTAGGCTGGTTTGAAACCTCGGCAAAGGTAATTTGACTTTAAAGGATAAACTTATTGTGGGTAAGAGTCACAAAGAAAATGGCACATTATCCTCCTCCTCCTCCTCCTCAGAATGATAATAATGTGTTTGTCTATTGATTTATAGTTCCCAAACTGCTTTCAGTTCTTTCTTTCTCTTTTGTTCTTATGATCAGCCAAAGAAGTGGACAGGACAGGAATGATTATCCCCAATTTAAGATGCTTTTAGTTAAGGGAGCAAAGCAACTTTACAGAATGACCTTGACAATTGCTTATATTTATTGAATGCTTATTTTGTGCAAGGCACGTTTTGCATGCATGTTCTCTTTTAGTTCACACAGTAACCCTATGAGGTAAATATGATTAGTTTCCCCACTTTACAGTAAATGAAAGAGCTGGGCCTCAAAGTTATCAGTACCTGCCTTGTTTGTGTATTAGTTAAGTTACTCCAAAGACATTTACTAAGTATTTCTACATGTCAGGAATTTGTGCTTTGCCTTAGAAATGGAAAGATGGCAAGAACATAGAACTACAACAGAGGCATCAGGCAAGTACAAAAGGCAGGAGCATAGCATAGCTTGGCACTGCTGACCTGACTCTAGAAGAACAGCTGGAGATGGGGGCAGAGGCAGGGCCAGAGGATAAAGGACCAGGTGTGGCGTGAGGAGGGTGTCGTACTTCCCATTATGCCCCCTGCTCTCTGATTTGTCAGGTGCACAGTTTTGTTCTTTTTGCCTTTTAAACACTCTATATTTTTGCTTCTCAATATCAGAGGAAAAAATAAATATCTCATGGTAAATGTTGCAGGTCATAAAAAGGATAAATAAAATACCTTGAAATCTATAAACAGGGATAACCACATATATTTTACAGTGTTTTTCCGGTATTTTCTGCATGCATATAAATATACATTCTGTATTACTAGGATTGTGTTCTGCATGCAGTTTAATATCATGATTTTCCACTTTTATGTATTTGTGAAGCACAAATATTATATAGTTAGGGAGCACGGGCACTGTGCTCATTGTTCAGCCATAGATAAGACGGGCCTGGCCTCCGAGTTTGCCTCTGTACTTAGGGAATTCATACTCAGGTCTTATTGGGAACATTTGTACACATCATTAGAAAATGATTTGAAAATATAACTAGAATGTAGACCATTCAAAGTGGCTGGAGGGAGCTTTGAACAGGTCTGGAGAGTAGAATGGTCCCATCTGCCCTGAGGACTGTGGGAAGATAGATTGGAGAGGGGTAAACCTGGAGACAGAGGGAAAGGGTCATGGCCGTGCTCCTGTGGGAATGTGATGCAGCCTTGAATGAGGATAGCGGCTATGGGCATTGAAAAGAATGAGATGATTAGAGAGTATCACTAATGTGTAAAGACTAGCAGTATTTAACAACTGCTTCAGTGGGAGATGATGGCGAGGGAGGAGGTGGCCATGCCACCTTCTCTGTCATAGGTGGGACGTTACGTTATAGCCGATTCGCCATGAGTCCCCGTGCTTGCCTGCTCTCTGTGCTAAGCTGGTCTTAGGTTTGGAAGTTCTTACTCCTCAGCTCCTGGTGTTCTTGTCTTCCTTGCTGAGCCCCAGTGGTCCAATATGCTTTCCCCCTTCCTTCCTTTTAAAGTCCACTCTCTCTCTCCTATTTCTTAAGGGTCTTCCATTGCTGCTGTACACAGAGTACATCACTTTTTACTTCTTTGCTGTCATTGAGCCTTTTTGGTTGGTCTGTTTGAAGGATGTATCACTGCATAGGGAGACAGGTGGAGCAAAACTGACAAGTGTGATTAAGTTACAGAAATTTAAATACGTGACATTTTTAATAGTCTAATTCTCTTTCCTGGATGTTTACCTCACTTTTCTTTTCTTTTTTTTTTTTTCTTTTAAATTCCAAAATGTGGGTGGATGCCCCTATTTTCCTTTATCCTTCGGCCCACATATCAATTTCTTTCCACGGCTCCTGGATAGTGCTTCAAATTCTTTTCTTTCCAAAAGAGACATTCTCCAGTCCAGAATCCTCCAGACACAGGGATGAAAGAGCAGGATTTTGGAGAACCTCTTGCCTCAATTGGTTACTTTACATCTCATGAGCAAGCTAGCCTGAATAACCCACATTTATATGGGGTTGGGGGGTCTCCCATTATTCATTCATTCATTCATTCATTCATTCAACAAATATTTTGGACAGCTGTTAGGTGCCAAGCAAGAGTTTCAGGCACTGGGAATGCAACAATTTACAAAGCAGAAAGAATCTTGCCTTCATGCATAACAATAAAAACCACAACAAAGCATAGGTAAAATATTTAGTGTGTTGGATAATGATAATTGCTAAGAGGAAAAAAAAAAAAAGTAAGAGGCCTATAAATTTGTGGGGTGATAACAATAGGAATTTATTGGCTCATGATTTTAGAGCCTAGAAGGCTTGCTACCTCCAGGGGTCAGCATCTTCTGGCTGGCCAGCAATCATTGGGATTCCTTGGCTTTTTAGTCACCTGGTAATGCATATGGCAGCATCTTCTCCTTTCTCTTCTGGGTTCCATTGACTTCCAGAATCTGGTTGCTCCCCAAGGCTTCTCTTTCTGGGTCCAATTTCCTTTGCTTCTAAGGACTTCTGCCATAGTGGCTTAAGGCCCAGCCTTATTCAGTTTGGGCACACTTAACTAATAGTATTTTCAAAGGTCCTATTTACAAGTGGATTCACACCCACAGGACCAGAAGTTGGGACCTGAACATGACTTTGGTTGGGATATGACTCAATCCCCAACAGTGAGCTTAAGTCACTTGCTGGTCAAAGGACATTGTGGACATTTTCTTTCATCTCATTCTGACAGTCCTTTCTTAACCACTGCAGTGCCAAACTCAAGTAGCCTGCTTAAGGGCATGATGTTCATTAACTTACGTCCTGGCTGACCCACAGTACATGGATATTGGACTTCGAATCCTCCAAATCCCTGCAAGTGTAAACTTTCAGGAGAAGCTTTGTGCAGGGCAGGGAGAGAGATGAATTGCACAAACCTAAAATCCACTGGAATTCTAATATCACTAAGAGGGGACGTGTCATTCTAATAGGTAGACTCCACATTCAGCATCTCCCTTCCCTCCAAATACACTGCCATGGAGGTTTTTCTCTAAATGTCTTAACCATGGAAACGACTTCCTGGTGCCAGGTTCGTCCTGAAATGTCAAAAGTCAGCACCTTGAAAACTTAGGAACAATGCCAGTATTCACAAGCTGGAATGTCAAACAGTTCAAAAAGTCTTCCTAACATTCTCTGATAAAACTCTTCTTACTTTCTGAATATAGTATTGCAACATTTACAAAACTGGGTCTCAGATCAAACTGTCTGCCTGAAGCTACAGTGGCAGCATTTGGGGTCAGAAACAAATTCATTCTCTGACCAGTTTTGGGATCAGAGAACAGTTCCCATAAAGATCTTTCTCCAAAGAGGGAATCTGTTAGCAATTAAAGTCCTCTTGAGCAACGTCATATTTAGTCTGGTGATAAACATCTGCTTTTCTTTTCTATTTTTTTTTTTTTTTTTTTTTTTTTTTTTTTGTCTTTGAAACTTCTGATGAGCCAAAGACCATGACTTCTGGCTTTGTCTCAAGGTCACATCCTGCAGAAATCCTGTGGGCACCACCACCAGCCTGGCCACCTCCTATGTGACACCAGTGGGGTGTTAGAAGATTTTGCTAGTCCTTTGGCCACTGAGTCCAATGTGGAGGGAAATTTCTCCTTTTGCTCTTCAGTCTCCTTGTGTAATTTCCATCAGCACATTCTCATTCAGGGAGCTGCCAGAACAAATGTGGTAATCCCCAAATGGCTAATGAATTAAGAGAAAAAAAATAAAAAGAAAT
>JAQZBX010051158.1:0-19460 GCA_029593785.1 Cabassous unicinctus | reverse complement strand
TAAACCAATAATTTATTTCATTCTTAGAGATTATTATGTCTAATAGAGCTGTAATATAAAAATTAGAATTATGTTATAATTAATTTCTATTATATTTGAATTATTATTTACATTTATAAATGTTTGTTGCTATACTATCTATTTCTTATAATCAATTATATTAAATCTAACCTGGCCTTGCACTCTCGTTTGAAATTTGTAATTTCTTGCAATCTATTTTTCTATTTATTTTACAATTTTACAATAAAGGACTTTTTAACAGCCTAAAAAAAAGGCTTTGATTATATACTTTGGATAGATCATATGGTATGTGAATATATCTCAATAAAACTGCTTAATAAACAAATAAATAATTGTGCAAGAATAACCATAAATAGCAGCCATGTACAGTAGGGGAAATGGAGAGATTGAGAGGTAAGGAATTTTCTTGTTTGTTTGTCTGTTTTTTGTTTATTATTATTGAAATAATGAAAATGCTTTAATAACGATTGAAGTGATGACCGCACAACTATGTGATTATACCAAATACCATTGTTTGTATACTTTGGATGAATTGTATGCTATATTAATATGTATCAATAAAATTGATTTGTTTAAAAAAAGAGTCTCTTCTTTTGCATTCTTTTGATCAAAGAAAGTCCAGCCCAGATTTAAGGCATGAGGAAACAAATTCCATCTCTTAATTTGGATAGTTACAAAGTCACATTGCAAAATACATGGATAGAGGTAGGCCATTGGGCCAATATTGCAATTGATCTACTACAATTAAACATGTAAATCTCTTAGAATTTATTATTTAAGCCAGCATATGGCCCTATTGACTTCTATACCAATCCTTCTACCATTCACCACAATGACAGCAGTAAAGCTGGAGACTGCTCAGGGCAAACCCTGGGTTTTTAACCAGTGTGTTATTTACTGCATACTTATCAGTGAAGCCAGAGGAATTGTGTTTGCTCAGATCTCATCTTATTTTCTTCTGCATTGTCATCATTGTTTTCTTCAGTTGATGAAACCACTTCCTTCCCTTTGCTCTGGAATGTATACTTTAGGTGAGCTCAATGGGTGTTACAAACTGACTAAATCTAGCAAAAAAAATCTAGCCAGACTTGACTTTAGTTAGGTTTCACTTTATTATATAAAGGCTTTACTTTTTAAAAAGTATTTTAGCTCAACACCATTTGTAAGCTGTGAGGGTCTTTTTTTGTTTGTTTGTTTTGTTTTTTCATGAAATGGGTCATTAGATGGAGATTTTCTATTGAGCAATAATGCCCTGGAAATCTTTTTGTCTCTGAAAGGGCAACATGTAGATGAATATTCAAGTGAATATCTAAATGAATCACCCAAACAGTTGTGATTTGATGGACTCTGAGACTGATTTTCTATGTAAGATTGTTTAAGGGAAGGAAACTAACATGCATTAGGAAGCAGGTACTATACGTACAATTATGTCAATAAATATAAACTGCAGTTCCAGTGAGGTTAAACATTATCATCTCGATTTTCAGAAGAAGAAATTGAGGCTAAGGGATTAATCAATTTATCTTAAGTCATATAGCTGATTCAAGGTGAACTGAGATTGAAATATAAGTCTTCCTGACTCCAAAGAGGTCACTCAAGATCATTCCTACCCTTGTGATAGTTCTAACCAATTGAACTATTGGCTCAAGAGTATACATTAAATGTAAAGGTCAAGTATCAAATGGATATAAAACTGGGTGATAAATGTTTACGTCTTCTGAGCATCTAAGGCACTCAAAGTTAGAACACAATTAATTGTTTTGTGGTCTCTTTCTATGTACTTGTTTCAGTGATGGTCAGTAAGACTCAGGAATCTAACTGCTACAGTACCTCTTTATTATGTAGTCTCATAAGTTCTAATAAAAATCAATTAACACCAGGTGTAGTTTTATAGGCTTGGAACCATTGGCCTGAACAGATCTCTAATAATCTCACTCCTGATTTTTTTTTTTTAAGGAGGTACTGGGGATTGAACCCAGGACCTCATACATAGGAAGCAGGTGCCCAATCACTGAGCTACATCTGCTCTACAATATATTATTAAATATTTTTTTAAAGGAAGTACTGGGGATTGAACCCAGGATCTCGTACATAGGAAGCAGGTGCTCAACCATTTGAGCTACATCTGCTCCCTTCATTCCCGATTTTTAACATGCATACCACCTTATCAGAAAAGCAAAACATAATAGACCTCATTCACCAGAATTCATAGGAAGATCTACTTTTTGGATGAGACAGCAATGAGGCAATATCTGATTTTTATTAAACACTATAAATAAATGAATCAAGACCCAAACAAAAGCATAAACTTTGTCATAAATCATTACTACCCATTGCACTAATTGTCAAGGGAGCATGCTTGGAGAAACATGAAATGAGACCTTTCTTCCTACCTCACATTAGTTTAATTGTCATGGGTCCTTCCAAACAGCTGAGAATTAATCCTGTTTCCTAGAGAAGGAAATGTTACTCAAATTTGAAAAGTGTTACAATGTGAATGCATGCATGGCTCACACCACAAAAGTAGGATTGTTTTGTTTCTTCTGTTTTATAGGTGTGACGGTTAGGTTCATGTGTCAACTTGGCCAGGTTATGGTGCCCAGTTGTTTGGTCAAGCAAGCACCTGCCTGACTGTTACTATGGGAACATTTTGTGGACTTAAATCATCAGTAAATTGGTTACCTCTATGGCTCATTACATCTATAATCAACTGAGGAGATTGCTTTCAACAATGAGAGATGTCTTATGCAATCAGTTAAAGTCTTTAAAAGGAGATTGATTTCAGCAGTCAGAAGAGAGAATTCCGATCTCTACTTTAGCTAGCCAGCTTCTCCTGGGAAGTTAATAAAAAACCTTCATTGGAATTCCCAGCTTTCAGCCTGCCACACTTCTGTCTATTATGTCTAAAGTCTGTTCTTCATTGAAGGTTTCTGAATTGTTATCATTGGTGATCTTGACAATACCATGGAAAAGACAGAAACTAGTTGGAATGGTTGAGGTGAGATTGGTATGTGAGAAAGTGAAGACAGGGGATACAGTAAACTCTTTTGAGGTTTTAGTTGTGAGGAGAAGGAAAGAAATGGATGATAATTGGAAGGTTCCTTGGGTCAAGGGAGGGCGATTTTAAAAAAATATATTTTTATAATGGAAGTTATGAAGTTGCAAAACAATCATGTACATGTGTAGAATCCCCATACAATACCCCTTCACCAAAACACCAAGGGAGGGTGATTTTTAAGATAAAAGAAATTAGAGTGTGATTGTATTTGATGAGACCCATTCAGAGGAGAGGGAGAAATAGCTGACATGGGAGAGAAAGGGCATAATTGCAAGGCAATGAGAGGCTATGCCTCCATAGTTCAAAGTGGAGCAAGTAGTCTTTTCTAGAAGAAGGGGCACACCTACTTTAGTAACTGGGGAAAGGAAGTTAGATATGTAGATTTGGTGTTGAGAAGATAAGGGAGCTTCAGTTAAATTACTTCTAATTTCTCAGGAAATATGAGGTAAGTTCATGGGCTGAGGTGAGACAGGGATGTTTGTGGAGAGAGGAGAATGTATGAAATTGTTGTCTTGGAGAGTGGAAAGCAAATGTACTGGGAAAGCATATTAGTGTTGTTAGGAAGTGTCAGGTATTCATTTGTGACTTTGTCATGAATTCATTGTAGAAGTAGTTAGCAATGTTTTTTAAAATTATTTTTTATTTTAATATTCTTAAAAATTTTTTAAAGATACTTAGATTACATAAATGTTACGTTAAAAATGTGGGGATTCCCATATGCCCCACTCCCTACCCCTCCCACACTTTCCCACATTAACAACATCCTTCATTAGTGTGGTACATTTGTTACAATTGATGAACACATATTGGAGCATTGCCATTAAGTGTGGATTAGTTTACATTATAGTTTAATCTCTCTCCCACTCAATTTTGTAAGTTATGACAAGATATCTGTCATTGCATCGTCATTCAGGACAATTCCAATTCCCGAAAATGCCCCCATATTACACCTATTTTTCCCTCTCTCTCCGCTCAGAACCTCCATTGGCTACTGCCTCCACATCAATGGTAAAAGTTCTTCCATTGCTAGAATAACAATAAGTCTATAGTAGAATAACAGTAAGTCTACTGCAGTCCATCGTTCATTCTACAATCCTGAGGATTCTCGGATGGTGATGCCCACTTCGCTTCTAACTGAGAGGGGGATTATATCCCATGGGGGCAGATGGATGAGACTATCTTGCTAGTTAGCAATGTTATATGATTTTCTTTAGAAAACGTCAGTTACTAGAATATGTCCATGGGGTAGGCAATGTTGAGTTTAATCAGTTTTGGAATGTTGTCAGGCAATTAAGAAGGAGGGAGAGAGGGGGAAAGTAATTAAAGCGTTTGCATGTGAGTGGTTGTCTGGGCATGGAGGTAGTGAAGACATGAAGGGAGACAGACTTGGAGAAAAGTCATCAGTGAGTAGGGGAGTGAACAGGACGTTGATACTTGTGATCTACAAGGAGGGGGCAGTGAGTGAATTGTAATCTGATGATATAAGCTTTCAAATGAGCTGAATATTTTAAAGAAAGAAGGTGGATGAAATCTTTGAAAATAGCATTAAGAGTTTGGAGGACATCAACCAGGCTCTGAAGTTCATGGGCTGTAAAGATAAAGCAGCCTTTGCTTGTGTCCTTCAGAAGAACAAAGTTTCAATTAAGGAAAAAAGGTGAAGGAACCATTCTGAGATTCCCAGATGGCCCAGTAAAAGGTAGGAAGGGTAGAGAAGGGTGGGTGGGATGGACATAGGAGTATGAGAACTCAGGCTGGGGGGAGATTGATGGATAAACGATAGGAGGGTGTTTGAGTAAAAAGAGATATCAGGCATGGAGTATTAGTCCTGATGGCTTCTTCGTGGAAGGCCCAGTGGTTTAGGGCTCAGTCTCATATTTAACTGTGAGACCAAAGGTACTGTGATGGCTTCCTTGGGGTGCCTTGCACTTCTTGGGGTTCTAATTGCCACTAACTAGCTGTGGTTCCTTAGGCAAATTCTTATCTCGTTTTACTCATCTGTAAAGTCAGCCACTTTATCATGCTCATGTACTGTTTTCTTTCTCTGAAATGGCCCTTGACTCCTTGCCAGTCTATTGAAATCCTAGTCAGTTTTAAAGGGTCATTTCAGAAGCCATCTCTGTTATTAGAGTGTCTCAGTCTAAGTCATCCATTCCAATCAGATGTGACCTTTCTGTTCTCGGAATCACTGTAACACTTTGTCTGAACCTCCCTGACGGCACTTATCAGAGTCTTCCAGGGAATAGTTATTTATGTTTTTCTCTTGTCCTTGTCAAAAACTCCATGACTACAAGAAACATGTTACATTCTTTTTGCTCATAGTAGGAGCTCATTGAGTGACTTTTGAATAAACCAGTAAAACACACTTCTGGAGAAAAAAGTAGTAATGAAGTAATGGAAAGTATTATAAATAAATGTGAAAAATAACTTTTAATACACTTCAAATTTGTATGGCACATTTAGATAAGTAGAAAATGTGATTTATTAGGTTTAAAAATTGTATGGCCCCTGCTACAAACTTGAGGCAGTTAGAGATATAACAAGGCTATTGGTAGAGTCTTGATTGCTCTATAGACATAACTTTATGAAATTTAAGGTACTCTGGTATGTTAAATGGAAAATAGCAGTGGAAGAAAGGAAGAAGTGAAAATTAATATATGTGAAAGGGTATTGAAAACACAAGGAAAGCAAACCAAAAGAAATGATATGATTACTAGGATTTTAAAAAACTAAAATGCAAATGTAGAATTTGTACTGAATATTGAAGGGGTGAAGAAATTCTCTGGGTTAATGATTGCCTAAATTTATGTTGCAAAGTATATTAGTTATTGGGCAGTGGAAATTACATTACATGGCTTGGAATGTGAGGTTGCTTTGTCTGTTAGGTGGAGTGTTTTCAAGTGACTGTATTTTCTGAATCAAAAATTTAATCATATAATCTGACCAGTCAATGGGACAGAATACTGGAAATTGGAACAGAATTGGAAAATTCCAGAAGTTTATTTATGTAACAATAGCACCATCACCAGCAACAAAAATAGTAACAAAAACTTTCTGAGCCCTTACTCTGTGCTCCGTTCTGTTCCAAGAGATTTACATATTGTGTCAATAAAGGATCAACCAGAGACACAGAACCAGTAGGAGCTATTAAGAGATTTATTCCAAGGAATTGGCTAACACGATTGTGGGGATGAATAGGGCAGGTTGTCGGGAAGGCAGCCTAGAAGTCTCAGGCATGAGCTGAAGCTGCTACCCATAGGCAGTATTTCTTCTTCTTCTGGGAAGCCTCAGCTCTGCTCTGAAAACCATTCAACTGAGTGAATTGAATCCACTCAGATTATCAAGGATAATCTTACTTATTTAAAGTCAACTGATTATGGCCTTTAATCGCATCTATAAAACACCCACACAGCGACACCTAGATTAGCATCTGCTTGAATAACTGGGAACTGTAGCCTAACCAAATTGACACATAAAACTGACAATCACACATGTATTCTCATTTAACCTTCAAAACAATTCCTGTGAAGCAGTTCTCACAAATGATAAATGTTGGAACAGGAGTTTGAACCCAGGTGTTCTGACTTTGTACCCATAGACTTGATTATAAAGTAGAGGAGAAGGCTAAGGCCATTTGTCTTCTGAAACATCTCTTGGGACAGGTCCCTTGTATTAGAGAGAGGCCAGTCCCTTATCATAACTGTGAGTGGCTGCTGCTCGAAGGCTGCAACATGGAGGATATTATCTGGTACCCAAGTAATAGTGGTATAAAAGAACTTAAAAATCATTCAAAGAATATAAGGAAAATAAAGCAGTTTGCCTTTGTCACCCTGTTCACCCCCCTCTCCCTCACCCCTCAACACATTTTATGAAGACCAAAAATGTAAAACTCGGTATTGAGACAAGTATTAAGTTTAAAGTTAAAATTGAGATGATGACTATAGAGGGTTTATTTTAATCTGACTAAATCCTACTTAGATATAATAAGCATAAGCAGACCATCTGGCGGGAAAAGCAGAATGAGACAGAGATGCAGAGTTGTAAAAGGGAAAGGCAACCCAGTAACTAGAGCTGCGGATTGGGAGCTGGGATTGGTACTATGAGTGGCTCTGCTTGAGTCACAGATCATCTGATGGCAGGTGCACCCTACAAAAGCCATTCATTGGAGAAAGTACTGTCAGTTCCCAGCCCCATGTCCTGGTGAGCCAGGGATCTATCATTCCTGGGCTTCCCTTGGTGACCACACTGCTGCCTACTTCTTGACCTCCTGCCAATATAATTTTACATGTCAGTAGGTACTTTCTTCTTCAGGTCCTCAGTGAGATACTCTGATAAGCAATGGCAACAAGACAAACTCTTTACTCCTGTGTCCGTGACAGATTCTACATCCCTTACTTTGATTGTCAGCTTTCTTGTACTGCTCGCCACAAGAAGGATGGGGCTCTGTAATAGGCAGTGGCCCCCAAAGCTATCAAGTCCTAAATGCTGGAACCTGTAAATGCTACTTTGTATGAAAGAAAGAGTCTTTGTAGATGTAGTTAAGTTAAGGATTTTTTTTAATAATAATTTTTTCTTTATTTTTTAAAAAAGATACTTAGATTACATAAATGTTACACAAAAATTATAGGGCTTCCCATATGCCCCACCTCCTCCACCTCCCACAACCTCCCACATAAACATCTTTCATTAGTGTGGCACATCACCTGTGATGGATATACACATCCTGGGGCTTTGCCATTAAGCATGGACCATACATAGTTCACATTGTAGTCTACACTCCTACACAGTTCTGCATGTTATATGATGATATAAAATGGCCTATATCTGTCATTGCAATGTCACTCAGGACAATTCCCAAGTCCCAAAAAAGCCCCTGAATTACAACTGCTTTTCCTCTCCCTGCCCCCAGAGCATCCAGTGGCCACTGGCTCCACATTAATGTTGTAATTTCTTCCATTGCTTGAATCACAATATGTAACAGAAGTTAAGGATTTTGAGGTGAGGAGATTATACTGGATTATCCTACTTGTAATCACAGGAGTCCTTATAAGAAAGAGGCAGAAGGAGATTTGACATAGAAAGAAAAGGAGAAGGCAATGTGACCACAGAGACAGAGATTGGAATAATGCAGCCACAAACCAAGGAATGCTAGAAGACCCGAGGAATGTATTCTCCCTTGGCACCTCCCAAGGGAGTTGCACTCTACTGACACCTTAATTTCAGCCCAGTGATGCTGATTTTGGACTTCTGGCCTCCAGAACTGTGAGAGGGGGAAACGTCTGTTATTTTAAGCCACTAAGTTTGGGCAATTTGTTACAACAGCCACAGGAAACGAATACAGCCTCTTAACTTTTCCTTCAATGACTCCTAAAATCTTGTCATCTCCATTAAGTCCTCCCTGAAAAAATAAAAGACCAAAAGAATTCCACAGCTCATCCAATGCTCCATTTATTTGTCCTTCAGCGCAAGACCCAAATGTTTCTTGGTTTGTTGAATATATTTGCTGTTAGTTTGTTATAGGCTAAAAACTGGAAGAGAATTATACATTTGCTTTGTGAAATAGCCAACATAGTGCTTTGTAGATGCTGTTATAGTGATAAAGAACATACAGACTTTAAGAGGACAAGAATCATGAGAATAACAAGTTGAAAAATCTCCTCTTTCAAGCATGGACTTGGGATCAAGACGCCTTGTTTGTCCACTTGCTAAAGTAAGTTTAAGTGGCAAAGAGAGAATAAACAAGGGTATGTTTTTAGTGCAGGGAAGAGAAGAAAGGGATAATTTATTTTATTGATTGTCATTGTACAAAGTTTATGGTTTCTGGTTATCAATATATTATCTCTTGCAGATAAATGATTTTTAACATTTTGTTATAACATTCAGAGTTTATTTATATCATTTTAACTATCAGCTTGATGTTAACTCTAGCACATGCTTTGGGATACAGATCTTTATAACAGCTGATTTGCATACCAAACATTTGGTTAAAGTCATAATTACCAGAGAAGACAGGTACATTTGAATTTCCAATTTGGGATACAATTTCTTCTTCTTTTTTTCAAATGTTTTATTGGTAAAACTTGTGATATCTTAGCTTTCATGAACCCTCAAATCAAAGAATTTAAAACAGAAGGAAAGCCAAGGATATATATTCAGTATATAAGACAATATTAAAAACTGGTTCATTTTAACTGCAAACTTAAAAATTTCAGACCTTTTTGTCCACTAATTTGAACAGCCATTTATGATTTTTGCCTGAAACAGTTATTACTGTGGTGTTTCCATTTGTGTTTTTAAAACGTGATTATACACATACACACTTTTATCTGCATAGAGTATCCATGAAATAATACATAAGAAATTGGAAAATATGATTAGCTCTGGCGAAGGGATTTGAGGAAGAGCGTTGTTAGACAGGGCTGGGAGACATTTTATCATTTTACCATACCTTTTATGCAGTGTTTTCAGTCAGAGTTCTCCAGAGAAATGGAACCAACAGGATGTGTGTGTATGTGTGTAAAGAGATTTATTATAAGGAATTGGCCCATATAACCGTAGGGCTAGCAAGTCAGAACTCTGTAGGGCAGGCCAGAGGCTGGAAACTCAGATAAAGGTGATTTTAGTCCTTAGTTCTAATTCCTCAGGGGAAGCTGGCTGGCTAGAAATTCCAGCAAGAACCATTGTTGAAGTTGAGGCAGAGATTCTTCTGACTTCTGAAACCCTCAGTGCTGGCTTTTAAGACTTCCATCTGATTAGGGGAGAAGATTGCCCACATTGCTGAGGGCACTCTCCTTTGTTGATTATTGGTGCAAGTAACTGATTGTAGATGCAAATTCCATCTATGAAATACCTCCATAGTAAAAAGTAGGTCAGTTTTGGCCAAACAACTGGATACCATAACCTAGCCAATTTGAAACATGACACATTGAATTTACCAGATTCATATCTTATGATGCAATGAGGGGTAGTGATGGGATGAAATTCATTGAGCTAAAAAGTAAAATAATCTTTTCAAGTGATATGAGGAAACCTTTTGTTATCAAATTAAATTTAGGAGAAAAACCAGTGCTGGGAGAGAAGGGGAGCTAAATGTTACTTAACAAAAAGAATTTTGCTGTTTCTTTAAATAAATAAAAGTCAAAGACTATTTCATTATATTATCTGAAAGCACAACTACTTGGGTTTTGTAATCCAGAATTGTAACGAGCTAATTAATTTATCTGTAAAATGAAAAAAGAATTAAAAATTTACTTGTTGAAACTTGAGATAGATTTTAAAACAAGATCTGCATTTTATAATGTCTTTTGGGTATAAATATTAATTCTAAAGAAACATCAGTTCAGTGACACTTATGGCCCTACTACTATTGAAAAAGTTTTTGAAACATTATGATGTATTTCTTTTCATGACTAAAAAATACTTTCTTTAAACTTTCCAAATTGCACATAACTATGATTTCTAATCACAAACATTATTCTAAGAGAAGTTTTGGAACCATTCAAAATGGCTTTGTTAGCACTTATCCTTGCTGAATTTGATGTCTGTGGGACTTGTATAACTAATGTGAAGTCAGCCTCCCCAGCTTGCGAGTACAAATGGGTCACATTTACTTGTGTAATATAGATGTCTAACCCTTTCTCCACCAGTGAGTTCTCCCTTGAACATGTGGAAGCTAAGTAGGAGACTTGATCTTACGGATCTCTTGAGTTATCTACACAGAAGTCTCTTAGGTGTCTTGTGGGATTTCCCACTGCTCCAAACTGCCCCCGGTCCTCACTGGTGGTACTGTTGATGTTATTCTCTCTTTCTCCGGTAGTCCATGAATGAGGCATCCTCCCCTCTGCTGGAACCACGAGGGCAGTGGTGAGGGGGAGTTTCTTTGAGTGTGAGTGTGAGGGTTTAATATGTGTGCTTAAACTAGTTTGCTTCTTTAACCATCCTGAGACATGTATAGTGGTTAAAATAGTACTGTCAAATAGAACTTTCTGCAATGATGGAAATGTGCTATATTCTGTACTATCTGATATGGTAGCCATTAGCCCCATATGGCTACATTTGAAATTTGGTAGGTGCAAATGAGGAACTTTTTTTACTTTAATTTTAATTAACTTTAAATTTAACTGATCACATGTGGCTGGTGGCTATTGTATTGGAGAGCATAAGGTTAAAAGCATGGGTTCTGGAATTTGATTCTTGCTAGCTGTGTGATCTGGGTAGTCCCTTAATTGCTCTAAGCCTAATTTTCTTCATTTGTTGAATAAGGATCATTACTTATCTACTTCATAGGCCTGGTCTGAGAATTAAATGATATAATTAACATCATTTATAATTAATTAAATGATATAAATAATAAATGATATAATGTCAAACACAATGCTTGCTTTATGAAAAGTGCTCAGTGACTCTTGGCTGCCATTTATTATACAAATTACAATACCTCCAATCTACTTTATGAGCAGGAATATCTCATCTTTTCTGGAAGTTACCCACTCTAAAGATTTTTAAAGTTCCCTTTGATGAACTTTACACATGTGGTTGTGAATTAGTGCTCTTTGATGCTTCTTTGCTACCACCGTGCTAGGGGTGGGGTGGGGTGGTGAGGCTAGGAAGTTACCAAGTGTTTCTCAGTGAACTGGCTCCCCTGCAGGTCTTGAGGCCTCATTGATTCCACGGTTCCTTCTGACCCTGTTGTAGACTTTGCCCATGTGTCTGTGGTGAGAGAAAGGTCATGTTCCCCCTTGAAATTATGCTCATTCAGAAGTATGCCCAAACAATGATATCTGGGTCCCAAGGGAGCTCTTTAACAGAACAGCTCTTTTAATTTATAAGCACAGGCATTTTCCCCAAGGCACTCATGAACAGGGCGACTTCCAACATGCTCTGGCATGAGCTGTATACTGTAGATGTGTCAGTACTGCCCGCTTACTCTGCAACTTGTTTATCCAGACCCACGATGCCATGGTGAATTTCCACTTACAACATCAGTGTCCTGTCTTGAAATTGGCATCACTAGGGGTAAGTCCAGTGACTCACAATAGAAGGAATCTGTGTCCTTGCCTTTTTACTCCCAGGAGACTTTTCATGCCTAAGTCATTTAGAGAAAAATGGATAAATGGAAGGAGATAAAACACTCAACTCCACCTGAGTTAAGCATCTGAGGCTCTATTGGGAAAGATCCATCTCCACACCATCTTCACATCCTCTAACATATGACCTTCCCTAACTTGGTGACCAAAAATCCTTCACCCCACTTTTTTGTGTGTGTGATTGCTTCTGTGAGCAATTAGCTGTCCTAAACAAAGACCAAAATATGAAACTATTGACCTCACAATAAATTCTTCTTAATTTAAGTGTTTATTGATATCTACAGAGATTTCAGGGCAGTTAGAGAGGGCATATTTGTTTTACCAGGCAATTATGAAATATTAAATATGAGCTCACACTGTTTCTGCTCTCTGTGCTAGTAAATGGAATTCTGTTATTTGTTTTGATCAATTTTTCAGAAAGAGGTGTGTCTGTTTCTACCTATTGTTTCTTGATGCTTCCCCCCCCAAATGTTATCTTATTTGAACAAAGAAATAGTCATAAGCACTTATTTTGTATAGGAGGACAAAAAATTCAATCCTTTGCAATATGCCATAGCAAGAAAATGTTCTGAAATTGCCTATTAGTTTTAACATGATGAATATATAGGAATGAATCATTGAATTAAAACCTACAGTTATGTTTATATGCTTTAAACACCACTTAAAAATAGAGTAAGAAAAATCAAGAAAATCCTGCTTGTAAAAAATGTACAATTTCATAAAGCAAAAATGATGATATAAAAGTGAAGTATACTGAAGGAACAATAAGAAAATCCTTCCGCAACTCGTTTGCCTTGTAATTATTAGTTAATGATGCCTTAATTTGGGGCTTGACTTTCTTTTGAAATTTCTTTTATGAATTTTGATATTTTAATTTCATGTATAGTGTTCACAATGCTTGTTATATGAGGAGGGCAGATTTTGTGAATAAAAGTTAATATTATTGTTTCAAGGGAGAAGAACCACTATTAAAAATTTAAAAATATTGCTTCACTAAGAAATACCTCTAATTAGAGAGGAATATATTGTCAAAGCCAGGAAATGGACTACAGGATATTCCCTACTATAAACCAACTGAAAGCTGGGGATTATTAATTAATTGTGATTAGTTGACATAACATACAGAAAATGTAAGCCTTTGATGTTAGACAACACTATCTTCATTGTGTTGAAAAGACACTGTCTCGGCTTCATTGTAATAGTTGTCAAGAAGTCCCAAAAGCAAAAATAGCAATATCAATTCTGCCCATTATTTTAAGAGAATATATTTTTCCATATAAGTGAATTTTCTAGATAAGAGAAGTTCATCACTTCAAGCACTGATATTTTCTTAATTTAAACTATATTAAAATATCATATTCACCAACCTTGCCAAATTAAAACAGACTTTGCTGAATTCTTCTAACCTTCTTGAGGTCTAGATTTTAAAATAAACATTAATTAGGTCCTGCCATGTTATATATACTCTTTTGCATTTTGTAGTGTTTTTTAAAATATATTTTTATTACAGAAATTTTGAACTTACAAAATAATCATGCACATGTGTTAAGTTCCCATATGAAAACCCTTCACCAAAACACCACACTGTTGTAGAACATTTGTTATAGATTATGAGATAATAAAATTAGACTATTACCACTAACTATGGTCCATAGCAAATATTTGGCATATTTTTTCCATACCCCCTGTATTAGTCAGCCAAAGGGGTGCTGATGCAATATACCAGAACTCTGTTGGCTTTTTTTTTTTTTAAAAGATTATTTTATTTATTTATTTATTTATTTACCCCCCCTTGCTGCTTGTGCTAGCTGTGTCCATTTGCTGTGTGTTTTTCTGTGTCTTCTTGTCTCCTTTTGTTGCGTCATCTTGCTGTGCCAGCTCACCATGCTGTGCAGGCCGGCTTGCCTTCACCAGGAGGCACCAGGAATTGAACCTGGGGCCTCCCATATGGTAAACAGGAGCCCAACCACTTGAGCCACATCCGCTTCCCTCAGTTGGCTTTTATAAGGGGTATTTATTTGGGGTAGAAGCTTACAGTCACAAGGCCCTAAAAAATCCAACTCAAGGTACCATAAGAGGTACTTTCTCACCCAGAGTCTGTTGCCATGTGTTGATGCAAGATGGCGGGCCATGTCTGCAAGAGTCTGGTCTTCCTCTTCCTCCCAAGGCTCCATGGTCCCAGCTTCTTCCAATCTCAGCCACAGGCTGGGACAAGTCTTGTCTCTCTCCTAGGGCTGGTTTCCCTCTGGGTTCAGCTGCGCTGTCTCTCCACAAGGCAAGCTGTAAACTGTCAGGCAAACGGCTCATCTCTCTTCCTGTGTCTAATGGAGACTTCTCTTTTTCCTCACGTATCTGCTTCTCTGTGTGCTTACTTCCCAGGCTCCAGGACCCAAACTCTAACTGTCTTCTCTGCCTTGTTGTTTTCTCTGTGAGTCCCTGCCCACCAAGGAGCCTCCTACTGACATGGCCCAATCAAAGCCCTAGTCATAATTTAATCAAGTAAAAGTGAAACCTCTGAATTCAAGACAATCTACGGGTATCAGTAGCCCAGAGGAACAGACGTTTATAAACATAATCATTATTTCCTTTTGGAATTCATCAATGTCAAACTGCCACCCCACCCCCCATTATTAACACAGTATGACTTTGGTCATACAGAATATTATAGTATTGCTATTAACTATGTCCATAGGATACATTAATTATATTTTTCCCATGCTTCTCTACATTCCCACCACCCTGCAATAATGATATATATCTGTTCTAGCTCACAGAAGGACATTCTTGCATTTGCACTATTAAACACAATTCTCATCCACCTCTGGGTTCACTGTGTTATTCAGTTCCTAGATTGTTCTCTAGCTTTCTTTCAACTGACATTTACATCCGTAGATTACCCTTTTTAGCCACAATCCTATTTATAAACCAGCTGCTACTCACTTTACTGTGTTACCATCAACTCTATCCATTTCCACACTTTTACAGTTGATTAAAACTTCTACATACATTAAGCATCAATACTCCTTCACAGCCATCCTCTTATCTCCTAATAACCTATATTCTAGGTTTTAACTCCATGCATTTATTCTTCATATTTAGTTCATATTAATGAGACTGTACAATATTTATCCTTTTGTGTCTGGCTTATTTCACTTAGCATAATTCTTCAAGATTCATCCCTGTTATCTTATGTGCCCCAATTTCATTTCTTCTTACTGCAGCATAGTATCCCATCGTATGTATAGAGAACATTTTGTTTATCCATTCATTGGTTGATGGACGTTTGTGTTGTTTCTGTCTTTTGGCAATTGTGAATAACACTGCTATGAACATCAGTGTGTAGATGTCTGTTTGTGTCACAGTTTTCAGTTCTTCTGGATATACTCCTAGTATGGGAATTGATAGATCATATGGAAGTTCTATATTTAGCTTCCTGAGGCCACCAAACTGTCTTTCACAGAGGCTGCACCATGTTACAATCCCACCAACAGTGAAGGAATGTTCCAACTTCTCCACATCTTCTCCAGCACTTATTGTTTTCTGTTTTTAATAATGACCATTCTATGTGGTGTGAGATGATATCTCATTGTCATTTTTATTTGCATTTCCCTAATAGCTAGTGATATTGAACATTTTTTTCATGTGCTTTTTTGGTCATTTGCATTTCAACTTTTGAGAAATGTCTATTTAAGTCTTTTGCCCATTTTTAAATTGGATTGCTTGTTCTTTTATTGTTAAATAGTATGATCACTTTATATAGAATGGAAATCAAACCCTTATTAGATATGTGGTTTCTAAATATTTTATTCCATTGAGTGGGCTGCCTTTTCACCTTCTTGATGAAGCCCTTTGAATCACAAAAGTGTTTAAGTTTGAGAAGGTTCCTTTTATCCATGTTTTCTTTCATTGTTCATGCTTTCAGTGTAAGGTTTATGTATGCATCACCTACCACCAGTTCTTGAAGATGCTTTCCTACATTTTCTTCTAGGAGCTTTATGGTTCTAGCTTTTATCTTTAGGTTTTTGATCCATTTTCAGTTAATTTTTGTATAAGGTGTGAGATAGGGGTTCTCTTTCTTTCTTTTGGCTATGGATATCCAGTTCTTCCAGCACCATTTGTTAAATAGACTGTTCTTACCTAGCTGGGTGGGTTTGACGGGCTTGTCAAAAATTGCTTGACCATATATGTGAGGGTCTGTTTCTGAAATTCAGTTCCATTTATCTATGTGTCTATCTTTATACCAGCACTATGCTGTTTTTACCACTGTAGGTAGGTATTATAATTTAAAGTCTGGAAGTGAGAGTCCTCAAACCACGCTTTTCTTTTTTAAGATATTTCTGGCTATTCAGGACCCCTTACCCTTCCAAATAAATTTGATAATTATGTTTCCCATTTGTTTAAAAAATGCTGGTGGAATTTTTATTGGGATTGCATTGAATCTATATATCAATTTGGGTAGAATTGACATCTTAATGCTGTTTAGTCTTCTAATCCATGAGCATGGAATGTTCTTCCAATAATTTAGGTCTTTGAAAAATTTCTTTTAGCAATGCATTGTAGTTTTCTGAATACAAGTGCTTTACATCCTTGGTTAAGTTTATTCATAATTATTTGATTCTTTTAGTCACTATTGTAAATGGAATTTTTTCCTGACATCTTCCTCAGATTGTGCAAGTGTATAGAAACACCACTGATTTTTTTGTGGTTAGATCTTGTATCCTGACACTTTACTGAAATCGTTTATTAGCTCTAGGAGATTTGTTGTAGGTTTTTCAGGACTTTCTAGGTATAGGATCACATCTGCGAATAGTGAAAGTTTTACTTCTTCCTTTCTGATTTGTATGCCTTTTATTTCTTTTTCTAGCCTGACTACTCTAGCTAGAAATTCTAGCACTATATTGAACAACAGTGGTGACAGTGGGCATCCTTGTCTTGTCCCTGATCTCAACGGGAAAGCTTTCAGTCTTTCACCATTGAGGAAAATGTTAGCTGTGGGTTTTTCATAAATGGCCTTTATCATGTTGAAAAAGTTTCCTTCAATTCCTATCTTTTGTAGTATTTTTATCAAGAAAGGATGCTATATTTTGTCAAATGCCTTTTCTGCATCAATCGATAGGATCTTGTGATTTTTCTTCTTTGATTTATTAATGTGGTGTATTATAGTGATTGATTTTCTTGTGTTTAACCACCCTTGCATGCCTGATATAAAACCCACTTGATCATAATGAATAATTCTTTTAATGTGTTGTTGGATTTGATTAACAAGTATTTTTGTTTTTTTTTTTAGGCATCAAGGCTGGTGATTGAACTCGGGACCTCATAAGTGAGAAGCCAGTGCTCAACCATTGAGACACATCAGCTCCCCTGAGTTGTTTTTTTCATTTGCTTGTTTGTTTTCGTTTTTAGGAGGTACCAGGAACCAAACCTGGGACCTTCCATGTGGCAAGCAGGTGCTCAATCGCTTGAGCCACATTCGCTTCCAAGATTAGCAAGTATTTTGTTGAGTATTTTTCAACTGTATTCATTAGGGAAATGGATCTGTAATTTTCTTTTTTCATAATATCTTTATCTGGCTTTGCTATTAGGGTGATATGGGCTTCATTGAATGAGTTTGGTAGCATTGATTCTTGTTCAGTTTTTTGAAAGAGCTAGAGTAAGACTGGTATTAAATCTTCTTTGAATACTTGGTAGAACTCACCTGTGAAACCATATGGTCCTGGGCTTTTCATTTTGGGGAGTTGTTTGATGACTGTTTCAATCTCTTTACTTGTGATTGGTTTGTTGAGGTCTTCTATTTCTTTTAGGGTCAGAGTAGGTTGCTCACATTCCTAGGAATTTTTCCATTTCATCTACATTGTCTAGTTTGTTGGTGTACAGTTGTTCATAGTATCCTCTTATGATCTCTTTTATTTCTGTGGGGTCAGTAGTAATGTCCCTGTTTTTATTTTTAATTTTATTTATTTGCATCTTTCTTCTTTTCTTTGTCAGTCTAGCTAAGGGTTTGCCAATTTTGTGATCTTGAAGAGACAACTTTTGGTTTTGGTAATTCTCTCTATTGTGTTTTTGTTCTCAATTTCATTTATTTCTGCTTTGATCTTTGCTATTTCATTCCTTCTACTTGCTTTGGGATTAGTTTGCTGTTCTTTTTCAAATTCCTCCAGTTGTGTAGTTAGGTCATTGATTTTAGCTCTTACTTCTTTTTTAATGTAAGCAGTGAGGGTTATAAATTTCTCTCTCAGCACCGCCTTTGCTGCATCCCATAGGTTTTGATATGTTATATTCTTGTTTTCATTCATCTTGAGATATTTATTGATTTTGATCACAATTTCTTCTTTCACCTACTGATTATTTAAGAGTGTATTATGTAATCTCCACATATCTGTGAATTTTCCCTTTACAGCCTCTTGTTGAATTCCAACTTTATTCCATTATGATCACAGAAAGTGCTTTGCATAATTTCATTCTTATTGTGATCTGCTTTGTGACCCAACATATGGATTATCTTGGAGAAAGATCCATAAGCACTTGAGAAGAATGTATATCCTTCTGTTTTGGGGTACAATATTCTGTATATGTCTATTAGTTTATTCCATTTTTCATATTATTTCTTTATTGCCCACAGATTCTATCCAGTGCCAAGAGTGGTGTATTGAAGTCTTCAACTATTATTGTAGAGATATTTATTTCTCCGTTCAGTTTTGCCAGTGTTTGCCTCATATATCTTGGGGCATCCTGGTTAAGTGTATATATATTTATGATTGTTATTTCTTGCTGATGAATTGCCCTTTTTATTAACATATAATGTCCTTCCTTGTCTCTAATAACAGATTTGCTTTTAAAGTATATTGTGATTCAGGCAATGGAAGAAATTGTAACAGTGAGGTGGAGCTGGTGGCCACTGGACATTTTTGGGGCAGGGTGAGGAGGGGCAGTTGAAATGCTCGGGCTTTTTTCAGACTTAGGGGGTTGTCCTGAGTGGTGAGGCAGCGACGAATGTAGGCCATTTTCCATCAGAATATACCATGCAGAACTGGGTGGGAGAGAGTGTGGCCGGTGATGTGAACTGTGGTCTATGCTCAGTGGCAAGGCCCCAGGATGTGTATATCCATTGCGGGTGTAGTACCACGCGGATGGGGAATGGTTGTGTGGGGTGTTGTTGGGGGTGTGGGTGGTGGGGAGCATGGGAATCCCTGTAGTTTCTTAGTAATATTTGGGTAATCTAGGCACCTTTATAAAATGTATACATATATATATAACAAATAACATTTATGTAAACAAATGCACATATATGCATATGT
>JAQZBX010051157.1:0-19461 GCA_029593785.1 Cabassous unicinctus | reverse complement strand
GACCTGAAAAGACACCTCTCTGAGGAAGAAATACCAATGGTTAAAAAGGACATGAAAAGATACTCAACATCACTAGCTATTAGGGAAATGCAAATCATATCCACAATGAGATAACATCTTACACCCATTAGAATGCCAGGTATTAAAAAGAACAGCCGAATATAAGTGTTGGAGAGGATGTGGAGGAATGGGAATCCTCATTCACTGCTGGTGGGATTGTAGAATGGTCCAGCCATTATGGATGACAGTTTGGCAGTTCCTTTAAAAAAGTAACTTTAGAACTTCCATATGATCCAGAAATTCCACTGCTGAGTATATACCCTGAAGAATTGAAGGCAAAGATATGAACAGATATATGCACAACAATGTTCATAGCAGCATTCTTCAATATTGCCAAAAGATGGAATCAACCCAGGTGCCCATCAACAGATGAATGGATAAACAAAATGTGGTACATACATACAATGGAATATTACTCAGTTGTAAGAAGGAATAAAGTGGTAAAACACGGGATAACATGGATGAAACTTGAAGACCTTATGTTGAGTGAAGCAAGCCAGGCATTGAAGGATAAACAGTACTTGACCTCACTGATATGAATTAAGGAAATTGAGCAGTGTCAGAGAGCTATTGTTTGTAAGATAGGTTTACAAGAAATAGAAAGAGAAGACAAGGTTGTGAGCTATCACCGATATGGATGTAATCTATGGTAAAGTGATAAAGTGTAGTTGTGTATTGAAGGGATAGGACAGGAGGGTAGTGATATTATTGGGTTGGGTGGTGCAGGGCTGATAAGTGGGTAGATTGGGAAGGGTGGATCAGGAGGTCCAGGACACTGGTGATGTGGGGTGGAGGTTTGGGAGAGGAACCACATGAGCACTGGGGATTTGTGGGTATGAGGTTTAAAGTACAGAGATGGGAATGCTTTTATGGCAAAATAACAAGGAAGGGTCACTGGTTTAGTGTGTTGGTTAGAGGGGCATTTGGGACAGGGCACACCTAGAGCAGGCTTCCAGGGAGTGCGTGAGTGTTCATTCTCTCATAATGTGTTGTGTCAGTGGGTGGAGACCCATAGGTGAGCAGGATGGAGATGGACTCCCATCTTTGGGAAGACTGATTTGTTCAGAAATAGACAGGCGGGAGTTTCTCAAAAACAAGGGTGGTTACTAATAGGGGAGGACAAACTAGTGTGTCAAGACCTCTTGTTGCATGTAACTATGAATCTTGTCGTCCAACGAGTCATGCCAGGGCGTCGTCATGGGCCCTGGGGGGATGAGGTGGGAGGAATAGAATAGATCAAACAGAGGGTATTTAGTGGTCAGTAGATATGTTCTTCAATATAATACAGTGATGGATACAGGACATGGTAAATATCATCAAAATTTATAAAAGTGTATGATCTAAAATGTAAACAGTAGTGTAAATCATTGAGAATGTTTAGTAGTGATGTTTCAGTATTTGTATATCAGTTATAACAATGCTACCATCCACATATAAAAAGGTATTAATATGGGGTGGGGGGGGAGGAAAGGGGACGGATGTTGGGTGTGTGAGAGTTTTCTGTATTCTGTGAGTGACTTTGCTGTGACCTAAATCTTCTTTGAAAACAAAATGAAAAATAGTGAGACACTGTTGAGTTAGAGGGAGTAGGTGGCATGGTACAGACTGGACAACAGATATTGCAGTGATAAAAAGCAAAATGTCAAAAAAATTTTTTTCAATTTTTTCTCATTTTTTGAATAACCCAATCCTTTAATTTTATTTTATTTTTAGTTTTTTTTTTAAGTTTTCATATATTTTATCTCTTACATTTAAACCTCATTATTATTTCATTTTCCTATTCATTGTATTTGGCTATTGTATTGCCTTCATCTTTAAAGAACTTTGGATCACAGAAGGGTTACAACTGGGGTGGGAGAGGATTGTTGGTGGTGGGTGTCAGGGATGGGAAGTGCATGGGAATAAGTTCACTTGAACATACATAAAAGGTATATAAAATTGTACAAATGTTCATGCGGCATGGTCACAGTGGGTGGAGAATCACTTAATAAATGAGAGAATACTGAATTTCCATCCTTCTGAGCTCTGCCATATTCTCCAAGTGAGTAGCAACAGTCCCCCAAGTGCAATGGCAAAAGAGGATGATCCACTGATGTGCTCTTGTTATTGATGACTAGCCTTATGAGTCTTTGCACTTGAAATTGAAATTTAGCCTCTTGTCATGGGGTACCTAAGGGTTGCCTCCTGAGAGCCTCCTTGTTGCTCAAATGTGGCCTCTCTCTAAGCCAAACTCAGTATATGAATGCATTACCTTCCTCCCAGTGTGGAACATGACTCCTTTGGATGAGCCTCCCTGTCAATGAGGGATTACTAACAAGTGCCAACGGGCAATACGACCGGAAAAAGACCTCGAATAAATGGGGGAAAATGTAAAGACAATGAGTTCATGTGGCTAAGAGACTTCAAAGGGAGTCAGGAGGTCATCCCAGAAGTAATGCTTATGCTCATCTCAATAGGACCTCATAGGCTTCCAATGTGGATATCACACCAAACAGAGGGGCTCCTGAGGGCTCTGTAGACACCTAGGTCCTATATCAGGGTGGATAGCCCAAGAGTTTCGTGCCTTATCAGTGGGCCTTACTTTGGAATCCTTGCTCCTGAGAGTGACAAAGTTGGACCTAAATATGTCTTCCTTGCACATGGTCCACCTGAGCCTTTTATTTAAACTTATATGTGCTGTCAAAGTTTGTAGGTGTACTTCCAGAGATCATAGTCTTTGGGCTGTCCATGTGCCAGCTGGACCCAGAATCTCGGTGGAGCTGCAACTCCTACTCTACAGCTCAATGGACTCACCCTGGACACCTGGTGGGGAGATGATGATGAAAAACGGCCATCCCAGGGAATGGAGAGACTCTGCAGTTGCAGGCAGGAAAATCCCATCCATCTTTCCCATCGAATATAAGCCCCCTTCAGTTGAAGGTGGAGTGAACATCACCAACCCCAACTCCTCAGGATGGGGGGAAGAGCTATGGTCTAGAGTGGTCTTAATGGTATTCTACTATAGACATATTGTGATTCAAGCAATGGAAGAAATTACAATATTGATGTGATGCCAGTAGCCACTGGAGTCTCTGGGGGCAGGGAGAGGGAAAAGGAGTTGTAATTGTGGACTTGGGAATTGTCCTGAGTGACATTGCAATGACAGATATAGGCCATATTATATCATCATATATCATGAAGAACTGTGTGGGAGATAGTGTGGTCTACAATGTGAACTATGTTCCATGCTTAATGGCAAAGCCCCAGGATGTGTTTATCAATTGCAATGAATGTGCCACACCAATGAAGGAGGTTTATGTGGGACATTGTGGGAGGTGTGGAAGGTGGAGTGTATGGGAATCCTATATTTTTTGTGTAACATTTATGTAATCTAAGAATCTTTTTAAAAAATAAAGATAAAAATAAATAAAAAAAAAACAGAATCTTTTGCATTATCCAAGCCTATTATAAACCTACTAAATTATATTTTTTTTTAGTGAAAGTATGAGATATTTCTCATTGGAGAAAAGGAGTCCAACTTCTCTTCTTTCCTTCATTGCCTGAGGACTGTGAAATATTTGACGTTGTTACTACATATGTCCTATATTTTTTAAAAAATTAAACAGTTGTCAGTTTGATGTAGTTCCTTCAACTTTTTTTTCCCCTAAGTGATTTAGAGAAATTGATTTTTTTTTTGTATATAATTAATACTTTCATAATAACAGTCTCTAAGGAAATGTTTTCCTTTCTTCTGTTTGGCAATTTCAATAGTTTCTCTTGTGCATTTGTTGAGCAAAAAGATAAAACTGCATCTTAGTTAGAATCTTGGGCTATGTTAAATTTCTATTAAGATTCATTTTTCTAAGTTTTGACCTTAGAAAATATAATACTTCTAGTTAAAGATTAAGAAAAACTTTTAAAAAATTTAACCAAACTAGAAAGAATGGTTGAGATATATTAGAATTCTTTTTATCTGAATCTTGTTTTGTGTAGTGAACAGAAAGGAAGTGACAGCTCGAAATTATTTGAAAGCTAAATAATTGTCACAATTCATCTGTTACTTGGATCCTTCCAGAAAAAAAAAAAAGGTATATAACATCCCTTTAATAATTTTTTTTAAATATTTTAAAAAATGCTTAGATTACAGAAATGTTACACAAAAATTACAGGGTTTTCCATGTTCCCCACCTCCCATAGCATCCCACATAAACATCTTTCATTAGTGTGGCACATCACCTGCAATGGATATACACATCTTGGGGCTTTGCCACTAAGCATGGACACCACATTGTATACAACAACCTTTAATAATTGAGTAAATTCTTGAAGTGATTATAATGAACTTTAATTCAGTTAGGCCATAGATTCTATCATACCAAGACAGAATATAAATTCCAACCTACCCTGTGAAGGGTAAGTCAGATTTTAATTTGAACTTATCTTTTCTGAATCAAAGGTTATAGCAAAAGCTTGGAAGTAAACATGTCAGGGTATTACATTTACCCTTAAATTGTCCTAACTGGTCTATTCCTTTTGATGATGAAATAAGTATTCTTATCTAGTTTTAGATAAGAATTTATAAAATGGATGTATAAAAATATAATGGCCTGTACATTTTAATATACAAAATGACTCTTTAGGTCATTTTCTTCATTCAGATTTAAAATAAAGAGAAGTTGTAGTGGATGAATTGTGGAGGGATATTTAGAAAAAGGCTATTCTTTAGATTTTTGAGGAAGTCACATTCCAGAGCCTCAGTTAGGTCCTTGTGGTTAGTGAGAAATTATTAGTTTTTTTATGAAAGCTCATTATGAAAACAGGAGTAGAATAAAATAAAAAGTTCTAGAGATGGCAAGGACAGATATCCATGCTTAATATAAATGTTTGTGATTACTTAATAATATCATGTTTTAACTTGAAAATCAAAGTAGCCCTCCAAGAGAAGTCACCATTTACACTGAAACTAGAATATGAATAAGGATACAAAGCTGTGAGTGTTGTAGCCAAGGTATAAATTATGCAAAGAAATGAGGAATCTGGACAGTTATAATTATTAAGAATAAGGCTTTTGTAAACATTGTCAATTTTTGTTTTTGGTAGAATTCCATGCCTAGATTCTAATGGCTTAAATAAGCTTATAAATGATGTAACAAATGACACAAAATTAAGTTAAAATTTATTTATATCTGTATTGTGGGATTTTTCTGTATTTTTAAAACATTTTGCAAATTGCAAATTTCCTAATCTGCTCTTATTTATTTTATCAGTACAAACCTTGCATGCAAAAGCATACAATCATTTTAAAACAATGCATTTGAACTAATATATTCAACCATTTAACAACAAAGATAAAGAACATTCACACCATTTCAAATAGTTCCCTTTTCCTCTTCCCAGGCATTCCCACTTTTGCCATCAGATTTAGCACTCTTTGGTGTCTTTTCAGTCACAATAGATTGATTTTTGCCTTCTCTGGAATTTCTTATAAAATAAACCATGCAGTTTGTATTTTATGTATGGCTTCTTTTGCTCAACAGTATTTTTGAGGTCCACCTATATTATTGCAGGAATTCATAGTTCATGCCTTTCCACTGACATGATTTAGCAAAATTGCTGATGTCCTTTGGTCATAGCCAGCTCTACCCAAAACTTTAGGCTTTCTTTTCCTCTTAAAATTCTCTCCAGAATAAAATTGAGTACATTCTGCTTTCTGAAATGCCAATTCCCAAATTCTTTCATCGTATAATTATTTTTGCAATAAACTTGTTCCCAAAGTTATATCAATTAGAAGAGTTTATTTCTCTTATGTATTGGTGACTCTATTCCTTGCTCAAATCCAGGAGGAATTTACATAGGCAGAGTTTTAGTGTGGCTTAGGGATTGTATCTAATGCAAAAGGATACATGTTCAGGAGCAACACTGACATTTCATGACCTTATTTGAGCCCCAAACTGACTGCTTCTACTCTCATTTTCATGCAGCAGGCTCCAAGACTCATCCTTCTTTTCTCTTTTCTGCTAGTAGCTCAAATGGTATTTTGTTCCTTTCACCCATAAAACTTTGCTGTAGTACAGTTCACTATGTTCCATCTCTTTCTTTCTTTGGTAACCTTATTATGAATATGGCAAATCGGTTTTATATCTGTGTGGTTCAGTCAGGAAAGCACACTGCTCCAAATATGCGGGAAACTAAGGGTGTAATAAATGAATTACAACTTTTAAGAATGTTGGAAGAGCTGGGGGAACAAATGTCAATTATGTTGCTGTAGAATATTTCAGCCCCAGGAAAAGGTTGGAGAAACCAACATCAAAGATGTAAAGCTTAGAGGGAAAGGGCAGTGACTCTCAGTAATTTCTGAGAAAGCTCTCACCAATAGTCTTAGCAATGAATAGCTTCCAAAGACTTGCTGAGAAGCCATTAGGATTCTCATCTTTTCTCAACAGTCTTCTAACAGTGCCTCTGGAGCCACAATTTCTCTTTCAATTTCCAAATTTTGCACAAAATTTGAAAATTGTAATTTGAAACCATACAGGGAAGGGGACTCTGCATCTACAGAACCAAGAAGGTCATAGATGTTGTTGAGCTGACAGCAGGCAATTCAGAGCAGATTTTTTGAAAATAACCAAGGGCAGGGTCTCAGAAGTTGCAATTCATTGCACCACTGGCTTTCCCCGAAGAATGATATCAGTTTTATGAGCATGATAAGAAGAAATGAGTTGACTTTTGCACCTTCTTTTCTATTTATCCCTATTTTATAAGAACTTTTTGAAATTTCCAGATATTATGAAAGCTTAATTCCTGAAAGTCATTAGTGCATTGGAAAACATATTACTACAGGGCAGTGTAGATTAGTTTCTGATTGAGGGGAGAATTGGGTGAAAGAATAATAAAGTTAGTGTAATAAATTATTTTATTAGCAAAATAATTTAATTTTTTCATTAATCAAGAAAAGGTCTACCTATTAGAGCTCTAGATTATGTGCTAGAAGCAACAAGACTTCTACTGGAAATTGTTCTTGGATAAATTATTTTGAGCCAGTACATTCCAGACCACTGGAAAGTGAACTATGTTCATTCATTTGATCTTTCATATATTACCTCAGCGAATAATTACCAACTCTAAGAACTTGCAGTTATAAAAGTGGGAATGAGACATATGGTCCTTGAAATTAATATTTGTAATTCATTGTTCAGAGAGGAAGAGAACCACACAATCCATACTTCACAACAGAATAAGAACTTTTGTATTTGAAACTTATAATAGAAACTCTGAAGTGTTCATAGAGTCTGGGATATTTTCCTTTATAAACTTTCTTTTATATCTGATCACTTACAGCAATAAAGCAATTAAACGTGTGAACCATGAATAATGAAGCTTCCTTACTAAAATCTTAGAGGCTCTTGCCAGTCCAGAAGGTCATTCTGATAAGCACAAGTGAACTTGGAACCCTAGGAAGCTGTTTTCTACTGTCCAGTGACTTCACAAACTCTGGGCAGACTGCCTTACAATCTACAGAGGCAATATAAAACCAAGTTGAAATGTGTAACCTTTAATCATGGTTAAAATGGTTCATTTAGGGTTACAATTTCCATGGTCCAAACAATAATCCTATTTTTTAGGGCTTGATATGCTTAGAGATGAAGCTATCAGAAGAAAAGGAAAAGAGAAAGATTGGAGTAGAACACTAGAAAAAATAGTTTGTAATAGTCTTGGAATATTCCCAGACACACTCAATGAAAATTAGTGTCATTTTAGTAATAAAAATAGCTTATGGATTTGGAGGCTAAATGAAATTTCTGTTGCCCATGATTTTCTCTAAACTCTCAGTCAATGCATAACATATTAGAATCTAAAGATAATCACCAATATTGGCCACATGCATATGTGGCTTATTTAAAGGTGGAAGTATTGACCTTATTATCATGAACAATGGAGTGAGATAGGGGAGAGATACAGTGATACCACTTCCCTAGTTCCAAGTTAATAGCGGGAATACCTGTACAAAGAAAATGTGTTTCTTAATGGATGCTTGCTGAAGTATTGAATATACAGATCTTTACTAGGGCTGAAAAAGGAGAAGAGACTGCACATTATTTCCATGGGTCACCATAATTTAAAATAATTTTCTTAGATGGAAAAGGAACTGGGAGCCGACAAAAACTTAGGTTTGTAGAACAAACATTGTATCATGATTTCTACATTGACACTATGTGGATTTATTTTAAAAGTAAGTTTAAAAAAACATTTGGGTTTGTATAGACATAGATTTCATTTATTATATGTGTACTTATTCATCAAGCTAATTCTTTTCATGCCTATACATTTTTCAAGCTTTATTGAGGTAAGGTATACTATGAACTACATTTATTTACAGTGTATATGTGATAAACTTTGATAAATGCATAGAATAGTTCACATTTCCTAATAATTACATAAAGCTAAAAACATCACCACAATCAAAAAAATCCACATACCCATCACCCCTAAAAGTTTTCCATCACAACTTTGTAATCTACTCTTACCTCCCCTCTGCCATCCTCCTTCAAATGCCATTTGTCTGCTTTCTGTTCTGAAAGGTTAGCAATTTCTAGAATATCATATGAATGGAATAATAAAGGATTAATTTCCATGAACTTTCTTCACTTGTCAAATTATTTTGAGAATCACCTATGTTATAACCATATATTTAGAACTTTTCTTTTCATTACTAACTAGCACTCAATTGTATTAACCTACCACAGCTCCTTTATCCTTCACCTGTTGATGGGCATTAAGTTTGCTTTCAGCTTTTGGTTATTACAATAAAGCTGTTAACAACATTTGACTTCAAGTCTTTATGCAGTCATATCCTGTCCTTTCTCTTAGGTAAACCCCTAGAAGTTCAATGCCTGAGCTATATAGTAGATATATTCTTAAATTTTTAAGAAATTGCAAAACTATTTTCCAAAGTGTTTGTAGAGTTTTACATTCTCAGGTGCAGTGTCTAAGAATTTTTATTTCTCCATGTCTTTGCCAAAACTTGGTATTGTAATATGTTTATTTTTAATCTTTTTATGTGGTATATATTTGAATCACATTGTGATTTTAATTTCACTTTCCTAATGATGAATAATTTCACCTTTTTAATGTATAGTTGCCGTTTGTATATATATATTTTTGATAAGCTATTTAAATTCTGCCCTTTTTAAAATGTGGTTTGATTTTTAACATGTATTTTTTACTTTTTTTTTTTATGTTTTATAGACCAGTCCTTTTTCCAGATGTGTGGTTTGTAAATATTTTCCCCGTGTCTCATGTTTATTCTTTCATTAATTTTTCAATGTTTTCTTCTGGATTTTTTTTAATTTTAGCTTTATATTTATATCAATGATTCATTTTGAGTTAATTATTTAAATGGTATAGAGTATGGATCATGGATGATAATTTTGTATTTGTTTAGCCAATTTTTCCAGCACAATTTGTGTAAAATACAGATACCCCAAACAAAGAATTATTCAGCCCAAAATCTTAATTTTATTAAGGATGAGAATCTCTGATCAAACAGAGTAGGTTTTTCCTGATAAAAGCATTTTCAAGTTTATGTAAGATTAGGGCCTGCAGGGCATTAGGATCTTGGTTGCCTTCCAATTATTAGGTTCCATCTGAATGTTTACAGGCAGGTTTGGCCTAATCAAAACCACCACTGGTATCACCAAGGGTAGAAAGTGTAAGCTACATATCTGCTGTTAACTCTTCCATCTCTGATTACATCATATAATGATCCTTCTTAAAACTGAGAAATTTTTATTAAAAAATTATGCTGGGAAACATCAACAAGATTTAACAGTAAATTTTAAATCAGGTAATTTTCAAGAGTAAATTTGACTGTGTGATTGAAGCAGAATCATAAGAATTATTTGTTATCAATGCAGTCTAAAAAGTGAACAGTAAAGAATCAAACACAAATTCGAACTTAATATTTTCTTGTGGTAAACAAGAATATTTTTCAGCTTTTTCTATAATACTTTAAATCAAAATGTGAAAAGAGATTGTGACAACATCTATTACTGCAGCCAGAAATTTAATCATTTTTATACATTATTTTGTCTTGAAATGTGATAATGACAATAACAATGAAGACGGAGATGGTGATAAAAATGAAGATATGTTGGTTGTCCTGTCAACACAAGTCTAAAATTACTGACTGCGGTCATGTTCTAAGGAACATACCCAGGATTGGGCATGAGTTTCCTCAGGGTAAAAATAAATGCATGAAATGGTATTGGCATACTAAAATCAAATGATGATAGAATTTATACTTTAAACTCATAATTCCCAAAATGAAGAGATTTTTATAAAGAATGAAGAAGAAATACAAATTTATTGTATTTCAGATTTATTGGAAAAAAATCTCCTCTAGTCTAAAACTTTGTCTCTCTCTTTCTCTCTGTCTCTATCATCTCCCTTTCTCTTTTACTTTCTTTGTTTCTACTTACATCTTTTTATCCAGATGCAAGTTTCCCAAACATACAATAAAATTAAAATTTGGAGGTAAATTTTTTTCTTCACAGGATTATGAAACAAGTGTCTTAATTCAAAAGCAGAAGATAATTGTAAGAATTGCTACATTCTGTGGGAAATAAAATGTCTGAAGTCAAAGTAATGATTACTCTGAGATCTCAGGCACTTCTACTTTTCCACTTGAGAAATACTTCTGAGAGGTTCAGTTGAAAATGTACAATAAGGAGTAGCCTTCCAGATGTCAAGAGAAAATAACTTTCCTACTTACTTTAATTTGGAGAGATTCCATATAATATAACCTGGACCATGGGTGAAGAAAGATCTAGGGTCTGCTAATTGAGAAAATCAACACTGATTGGTCACTTTCTAGAGGGAGAATTTCCATCATATGAAGAAAAACTTTAATTATAAAAATATCTAGGGAAGAAGGGATGGACAGTTCTGATTATTATATATTTAAGAGTAAGGAAGTAGAACATTCATAATTTGTTATGGTTTATAACCTATGGCACTATTTGCAAAGCTCAGATAAAAACAAAACACTTTTCTACTCTTTTGGGCTTTTTGAGATTGAGCTTGATTACAGGTGATCTAGGGACTAGATACACAGAAACCTACACATACACACATTACATATATATATAAATGGCTTCTGGCAATTATATATATGAGGGAGAGATGGAATTGGAGGTTGAAGGAAGAATAAGGTATTACAGCATATCTCATTTCCCTAATGATAAATGGGTGAATTACAAGTATGTAAAAAAAAAAAAATCACCAATTAGAACCTAAAGCAAACCGTAATATCCATCAAGCAAGGAGGCAGCAGATTAAAATCTGATATATCTATCTCTTGGTTTACCTTGATAGACCTTGACTCCTTGATTGATAAATCTTTTCCATTTTTGGATAACTATTCATCTTTTTAATTTCTATGTCACTGTGAATCTTTTAGGTGATTTGAATACACTTCCTTAAGTTCATTTAATGCATATATAGTGGAGATTGAAATAGGGAGTTAGTAGTCTGGAAGTAACCTCAAATCCTCCCATTCCTTTATCTCCATCATCTGAAAGTTTAATAAACTCTCTAATTTCTTTCTTCTAAATATCTTTGACTCTATTGCCTAATTCTAGACCCCATGATCACATTTATGTACTAAACTTCAAAATTTCTCAGAAGTTTAACGCAATGCCCCTTCACTTGTTCCCCTAATTCTAAGATGGTCCACGTTCAATATAATTGCAAGACAAACCTTCAAAAATTATTCAAGCTGAACATTAAAATTCCCATCTTAAACACACTTTTAATAACTTCTCTTTTTTGGAAATACCAGGTAATAAATACAATTTAAAAATAAGCTGAGCTGCATATTAAACATATGATACATTGTCTGTATCCCAGACTTAGTGACAAAGAAGCACTAGTCGTGAATTTGAAATACGTTTATAAAGCTATCTATGTAATTCTTATAAACAAAAGAGCTGTGAAAACTACTGATATCAAGCTTAAGTCAAAAATACTTTCCTGGCACTTAGATTGCTTCATGGTTAAGTCTTAACAACCTTTCCAGGATTGTTGTCTCCTCTACCTTCACAAGAAGGTTGACTTGATTTTCCCAGACAGTGATCACAAATACCACAAAATGGTTTTGATTTAAACAACAGGAATTTATTTGCTCATAGTTTCAGAACCTAGAAGATTTGCTTCATCCAGTAGCATTCTAACTGGCCAATAATTTTAAAGTTCATTGGCTTTTCTGTCATACAACAATGTCCTTTCCTTTCTTTGCCATTAACTTTTGACATCCAGCTTCCAACTAGTCCCCATGTCTTTCTCTTTCTGTGTCTAAAGTTCTTCTAAAGGAGTCCATTAATCCAGACTAAGACACAAACTAATTCACTAGGGCTATACTTGGCCTAAATAACATCTACAGGAGATCTTTATTACAATGGGTTCATATCCACAGGAATGTGGATCAAAACCAAGAACATGTCTAAATTGGGGTACAGAGGTTAATCCACCAAACACATCAAACATTAGTTTAATCACATTATAGAATTTCTGAAATAAGTGCTCTTTCTTACTGAGTGCTGTACAATTTTAAGAGCATTGAATCAATTGACTTAACTATGAGACAGAAATTGCATTTCTCCTACTTTACATGAGGAGACATAGGCATAAATATTGGAGTAACAAGTGCAGTGTCCCATAATGTATATGCAATGAAGCCTTTACTAACTGTAGGATGCATGACTCAAAACCTTGCTGTGTAACCATCAGATATACGCTCTCTCCAAACAATTTCTCTATCGAACACTTCTGTGTTATTAACTTATATTTCTATTTCAATCTTCTTTCCTTATGGATATTGTTAGTTTCATTAAATCATTACTTTTTTCTGTAAGGCTTCTCTAGTATCCAAAGTTTCTTAGAACCTTTCCTATTTATCGCTTTAAATTTTTGTAGACATTTGTTACAACCCTAATCAGACACTGTATGGTAGCATATGCTTTATGTGTTTGACTCCTTTAGGAAAAGCCAATTTAGGATAAGGATTAAATCTTTCACAATATATGGAGCAAGCTAGATATTTAATAAAATATGTGAAAATAATTAACAAATGACACATAGCACATTACATTTATAGGACATGTTTATCTAAGTCATGGTTTCTGGAAACTAATTTGCCATCAGGAGATGATATATAAAATTTGAAATAAAAAGAAGTTGAATCAAGTAAGTTTACTGTAGTAAGCTGGAATTTATTCCCAATGAAGAGTACTAAATAAGGTTGGAACTGAGCTAAAAGATTCTTAAAAAGCTCTCATGTGTAAGATAATCAACAAACTAAATAAACATGATCAGAACAAATGTATGAATTCTTTTTCAGTTTTTACTGTAAGGTTTTATTTTTACCATATTTTAAAATCGTTTTTTTGTAAAACACAAAATCTTTTGTAGCATATACCTGAGGACTTCTTTGACTTGCTGGTTTCTTAGAGTGTAAATGAAGGGATTTAGTAAAGGGGCAACTGAGGTATAGAGCAAAGCTACACCTGTGGATACAGTCACTCTTTCTTTTGCAGACGGTTTAATATACATGAAGATACAGCTGCCATAAGTCAAGGAGTTGACAATCATGTTTGAAGAACAGGTGGAGAAAGCTTTGGTCTTTTGCTGTGCAGAGGGGAATTTCAGAATTGTCTTAAGATTGTTAGTGAACAACAAGGTGACCGCAAGTGTCACCATGGCTAAAACAAAAGACATCAATTCTAGGACATGTGTATCTGTGCATGAGATCTGTAGGAGAGGGGCAGTTTCACACACAAAGTGATCAATGAATTTGGAAGCACAGAAATCCAATTGGAGTCCCATGGACAAGGGGGGAAAGATGATTAGGAATCCAGTTACCCAGGAGGTGAGGATCGGTTAGTAACACACTTTGTTGTTCATAATTATTGGGTAATGCAGCGGTTTGCAGATGGCAACATAGCAGTCATAGGACATGGCAGCCAGCAGGTTGAATTCTGTAACTCCCAGTAAAAGGTTAAAAAATAATTGAGCTGCACAATTATTATAAGAAATGGTTTTGTCTTTAGTAACAATAGTTTTCAGGAATCTGGAAATGCACACTGTTGTGAATATGATTTCCAAAACGAAGAAATTTTGGAGAAAGAAATACATTGGGGTTTTGAGATGGGTATCCAACAGGGTGAGAAGGATAATCACTAAATTCCCCATCAGGCTCAAGGTTTAGTTAACAAAGAGAAACAGGAATATCACAATTTGCAATTGTGGGTTTCTGTCAGTCCTTCGAGAATGAACTGTATTTCCATTGATTGGTTCTTCATTTCTTTTTTGTGACGCTTATCAAATCTATATAGAAAAAGGAGAACAAAATTGTAAATATCTACATGCATAAACACACAAACTCTCTCACATTCTAGCACATATTCTCCTAAAGCAGAGAAAGATATATATTCTCAAATATACCAATTTTAAAACGTTTTCTCCAGTTTGACATACCAGATGACATAAATACATGCCATTTGTCAATTCAAAATTGCTTTCAAATCCTTAGATATCTTTATAATTTTCCTCAAAACTTTTTCCTATAGACCCTGAATTTCTTTTGTCAGTTTAAATATTTTAGCCAATCATTTCAGAATGCACATTAATGTACATATATACTTTAAATAGAAGAAGCATATTAATTATTTAAAATGCATCTTCTACTCATGTTTGAAGAAAGTGGATTTCTAAAAAATTTACACTTTTTACCTATAAACAATTACAGTTTTATTTTTGATACTTTGTTCGAATCTCAATAGAATTCAATAGAATTTCCTCATTTATCATCTATCCTGACATCTTCTTCATTGCAACCCACTCCTCCTAATCTGTCTTCATAAAAGTTGTTAACTTAATTTATACAAAATAGATTCATTTTAACCTCTCACAGTAACAATTTTAATTATGTTTGCATACTTCCATAGACAAAATAAATTTGTTTATATTTTCATTTATTTTCTTTAAAACTAATTACAATGTAAAAAGTAAAGGATATTCTATATCTACATTGTTAGAGAAGACAATTAACCACATTAAACAAAATCAAAGAAAAAAGAAATAATTCTATTTTACCTGTTCTCCTTTTACTCTCAGATTCAGGTTGTTTGTAAATCCAATTCCATTATTTCATTATACCTGTGTAAACTATAATAATTTGACTTGTGTTTTTAGAATGATTATCAGAGAGATTTTTCAAAACCAGGGTTTATGTTTGTATTATAATTCTCATGCTAGTTAATGACTAAGACACTATTGATTTCCAATAGTTAGTTAAAGATCCTAATTTCAAGAGTTTTGAAATATTCTCTCCACTGATAGTATACCATGATTCTTATTAATTTTCTGGATTGGCAATATGCAAATAGCCATTTGTTTTCAGAATATAGTACAAATAATGCAAAGCAAAACATAAGAGAAAAAAACAAGTAACACATTTTAATAAAACATATTTTATCCTATTTTCAACTCTTTTGAAATGTATTCCTATATGTTTCTACATAATTTTGACACTTTTGGCTTCATCTATATTCTTTGTAAAACTACTGAATAATTAAGAAATAATTCTAACTTTTATCCATTCTATATACAATAATTCTATTACCATGTGTATTCCTATCCTTCTGTTATGTTGAACAAGCCAAGCTTATTCCTTATATATGTTATCTGTAGACGTTTACGTGAAATGGCTGACTAAAGATATTTTCTGAAAGATCAAACGTTTTCTTTATCTTTTCTATTTTCCATTTTCCCTTTTTATTATTGCTATCCTTATATTATTTTATTCTCACTTAGAAATAAAATAACACTAAGAGTTTATATGCTTAATGTGATTTTCCAAAGCAGATATTAGTGAATAATTTTAATATTTTTAATGACTACTACTGACTTGAAAGCATCAGCTGCAGTGATCATAAGCTTTAGTACAAATATATATTTCAATCTCTGTTATCCTACGGCTTCTATTTTTCTCATACTTGTGCTTTGAAAAGAAGTTTCTAGGAGTTATTCAACCTATTTCTGTTACTATGTTAGTCTAGCAGTCTGTTCTAGAAAGATGATTTCTCAAATTCTAGTGAGAAGTTGCTTCCTATTTTGTCCATATGGGTTCACAGTGCAGCAACTAATTTATAAAATGATTCAGAGAAAATGAACCATAAATACAGCAATATACAAATAAAATATATGGCAATACCTATTATATACATTACTTTAAAATTACTCTGCTTTAAAAAAGATTTATAAAACATTGAAAGTCAGTAGTCAAATTAAACTCCCTGGATTCGACTTCCTGGCCTAAAAATCTGACTTTGAAGTAAAGTTAAAATTACAGCTGACTTACCTTCTTGACATATTTTTGTGTCTATTCTTCCCTATTTATGCATAGAAGAGAAGTGTAGCAATCTTAATGACAGTTTTATGCATTTTTAAGAACATATTTTATTATTACAATAGAGTTCTTTATTACCAATGATTTTTATAGGAAGAGGTAATGTGTACAAATGATGCACAAATATGGATTTTCCAATTTCCTCAAATCTTTATGCACCGTGAAGCTTGGAACTCAGATATCAATAATTTTAAAGGACAGCCATCTTACATGCCAGATATATTGCATTTGTGAAATGTTGTTCTTAATAACCTCCAGGAAATGCATTGCAACTGTTATTGATATCATTTCAGAACCTAAAAAAGATAGGTATCATTAAAATTAAATAATAAAATAAAACAAAATATTGAAACAGAAAAAATCATATGACAAAAGGTAAGCAAGTTTTTCAAGTAAGGAAATATGACAATGCCAATTGTACACTTACAAAATGCTACAATTTTATCATTTTCTACCTACTATACACTCAAGGGAATCTACTGAAATGGAATAAAGAAAAAACCTCTTAGGAACCACTGCTCCAAAAGTACTAATTTTTTTGCAGTAAAATACACCACTGTGATCCATTTAAAATAAAGGCTGATGTGAAAGAATCCCAGAGGAGTAAAATAAATGATTTAAATAAGTCAGTAAATTATGTAAGAGTAACATTAGCAGTTTCACTGTCAGGAGCAATTCTGGAATTTCCCCAGCTGGTTTGCACCAACAAGAAACATTGTTTTGCTTCAAATAAGCAACAGAATCTATTTTAGATTTGATTGAAAGCATTTTAAAATTTGAGTAGTTTATTTGTGGAAACTGTTTGATTCAAGTTCACTGAATTTTACTTGTTAAATAAATTTTTATATTAATCCCCCCAACAGTAAACACCACCAATCCATGTATTGATGAAAAGATAAAAGTAAGTGGAATAAACTACTAATACATAAGAAACATGAATAAATCTCAAAAGCATTAAGTCCAGTGAAAGAAGACAGATACAAAAGACCACTAAGTAATTCCACATAAACATTTCTGGAAAACACTGAACTATGGGGACTGAAATTTGATCAACAATTCCAAGAGTTCAGAGTCAAAAGAAGAGATTGACTACAAAGTGTGATGAGTGAACTTTTTAGGGTAATGGAAACAATTTATATCTTGATTGTTTGCCAAAGCTCATGAATTATATACATCAAAGCATAAATTTTATTGCATTTGAATTATGCCTCAATAATGTATTCACCAAAATTATTTGGATGTAACTTGCCCCTTTAGAGTAGTTTCTTGATAAAATTACTTATATACTGTCATTGCAGTAGCCACTAGCCAAAAGTGAATTTGTGAATTTAAATTAAAAACAATTAAATTAAATTAAATAATCAGTTCCTCATTTGCATTAGCCTCATTTCAAGTGCTCAATGTCTTCATGTAGTCAGTGGCTACTTTATTGGACAAGGCAAGCATTTCCATCCCTGCAGAAAGTTCCATGGACAGAACCGACTTGGTATATTATTTTAGCCTTTCTCTGTTCTAATATACACATTTAATAATGTAAATTTTCACTAAACATGGCTTTAACAAGCATCTCTTAATTGTGATATGCTACATTTTAATTATCATATGTTCAAATTTTTCTGGAATGTCATATGTGGTTCCTTATTTTAAGATTTCTCTACTTAGAAATATATTGCTGAATTTCTAATTAGATATCTGTTATTATATCTTGCCTAATTCCATTGTGATTAAAAAACATACTTGTTAAGAATGTAATCCTGTGCAATTTGTTGAAACTTATGTCATGCTCAGTTTATGGTCAATTTTATAAATATTCCGTGTAAATTTGAGACTAATGGGTATTTTGAACTTGGTGAATGTAGTTTTCTATATATTTTAGGATTTCAATTTTGTTAATTGTATTTTCAAATCTATCAATTTGTTTCTCTACTTGTTTTTAAAAATAATTTTTAAAATATTTTAATATTTTAAAATATTTTAATGCAATATCTATACATAACATAATATCATTTTAACCATTTTAAATGTATATTTCTTTGACATTAATACAATGACAATATTGTGTAACTTTCACTCTTTTCTATTTCCAGTCTATTTTCATCATCCCAGACCCAAACTCATACTCATTTAACAATTATTCCCCATTCCCCATCCCCCACCCCTGGTAGCCATGATTTTAATCTGTGCCTCTAGAATTTGCTTATTCTAAGTATTTCATGTAAGAGACATTGATGATATTTGCCCTTCTGCATCTGGGTTATTTTACCCAACATAACATTCTCAAGGTTCATCCACATTGCAGCATGTACCAACACTTTACTACTTTTGATGGCTAGATAATATTATGTCATAGGGCTATACCACATTTTTTTTAATCCATTCATTTGTTAATGAGCACTTGGGTTGCTTCCACCTTTTGGCTAATGTGAATAATGCTGCTATGAACACTTGTCTACAAATATCTGTCTGAGTCTCTACTTACCATTCATTTGTGTATATAACTAGGAGTTGAATTGCCAGTTATATGGTAATTCTATGAATAGCTCCCTGTGGAACTGCAGAACTACTTTCCACAGTGGCTCTACCATTCTATGTTCCCATCTACAATGTATGAGTGCACTTATTTCTCTACAACCTCACCAACACAATTGTTATTTTCAGTTTTTTAAATATTAGCCATCCTATTGGGTATGAAATAATATCTTATTGAAGTTTTAAGTTGCAATTCTCTAATGGCTAATTATGTTGAATATCTTCATATAATTATTGACCATTTGAATATCCTCTTTGGAGAAATGTCTGTTCAAATACTTGGCCAATTTTTTGTTTCAGTAGTTTGTGTTTTTGTAGTTGAATTCTAAGATTTCTTTATGTATTTTGGATATTAGCTCTTATCAGATATTGCGACAGTTTGAAGTTATTTTATGAATGAAGTTCTTTTATGAATCTCAAAAAAAAAAAAA
>JAQZBX010051156.1:0-19470 GCA_029593785.1 Cabassous unicinctus | reverse complement strand
GGATATCTTTAACTTGTTCCTGACCTTGGAGGGGAAGTTTTCATCTTTCACAAGTAATATGATGTTAGCTGTTGGTTTTTCATGAATGCCCTTCATGAATTACCTCTACTTCTAATTTTTAAAATGTTTTTATCATGAAAGGGTGTTATGTTAGAGTTTGTCAAATGTTTTGTCCTACATCTATTGAAATGACTGTGTAGGTTTTTTTTTTTACTTTATGCTTTTATTATGATGTATTACATTAATTGATTTTTGTATGTTGAAAAACCATGCATCTGGAATAAATTCTACTTGGTTATGGTATATAACCCTTTTTATATGTTGCTGGATTCAGTTTGTTAATATTTTGTTGTGGATATTTGCATTTATATTCATAAGGGATGTTGGTCTGTAGTTTACTTTTCTTGTGATGTCTTTGTCTCATTTCAGTATCAGATTAATACTGGCTTCATAGAATGAGTTTGGAAGTATTTATTTCTCACTCTTTTCTTTCTTTCTTCTTTTTTTTTTTTTTTGCAACAGTTTGTAGAGGATCAGTCTTGATTCTTCTTTGAATGTTTGATAGAATTCATCAGTGAACCCTCTGGTCTTGGGGTATTTTTCTGTGCAGAGTTCTTTTTTGTTTGTTTTTACTAATTAAATCTCTTGTTATAGTTCTTTTCATATTTTTATTTCTTCTTGAATCATTTTTGGTAGTTTGTGTCTTTCTAGAAATTTATCTATTATATTTAGATTTTCTAATTTATTGATATACAACTATTCATAATACTTCCTTATAGTCCTTTTGTTTTTTTTGAAATGGTGGTGGTAAAGTCTCTAATTTATTTTTTAATGCAATCTCAACTTATTTTAATTATTCTATTAGTATGAGTCTATATTAAACTGATTTTATGCTGTGTGAAATATTTGGTCTCTGTATTTTTGTGTTCAATTTTCATACAGCTCGTGTATACTTAAAAACAAAGTCCATCGTCTAATATATTCTTTAATTTTATGAATAGGATTCTATATATGTTTTTTATATCAAAATTGTTAATTGGGTTGTATGTATATTTTGTATTCTTATTAATTTTTTTATCTTCTTGACTTATTAATGAGGGAGCTTTGTTAAAATTGAGCAGTGTGCTTGTAGACTTGTTAATTTTCCTTGTAATTTTGGAATTGGCATTCCTGTTTAAGGAGCATATGGGTCAGGATTTTTTGTCCTAGACAATTTTCCCTTCATAATTATGAAGTAACCCTCTTTAGGACTAACACAGTTTTCCCAGAATCTCTTTTATTTCACATCAGTGTTGCCATTCCAGCCTATATTTTTGGTATTATTTGTCTAGAATTATTTCTGTTTTGTTTTTTTTTTTTCCTTTCAGCCTTGTTGCATTATTATGACTTAGTTATGCCTCTAAGTAAACAGCATATAGCTGGATTTAAAACAAAACAAACACCTCCTTTCTGGGGACCTCCAACATTATCTGCAAAGTTTATTCACCAATAATTGCCTTAATTATGATTTCTGGTACATTTAAATATATTTTTACAAACTTTAAAAATTTTCCTATTTCCTTTGATTTTCTTTGCTTCTTTATTGAAGTTGTTTTTTTTTTGGCTTGTATTGAATTGGTCAAGTTTTATTTTATTCTCTTTCCTTCTTTAATTCCTATACTTGACCTAGAAAGTCCAAGTTTAATCACAAGCTTTATTCTCCTCCCAATCAATACAAGGACTTTAGAATGCTTGAATTCCATTACAACCATCAAAAGCAATTTCTAGCTTTACCTCATTCCTGGGATCTTAGATTATATTCTTCTACAGGAGTTTGGCTCCATATTGTTTTTATATATTCAATTAATATTATTATTTTACTTTATGTGGTTAATTTACATGTAGCTCTACCTATAGCCTTCCTATTTCTTTGTGTCCTTTATTATTTCTTATATATTTCTCTTTTCTTCTTATTTCAATTTCCCTTCTTCTTGAAAATTGTATACATTAAGATCGAATCCTAATGTAAACTATGGATTCTAGTTATTAATAATGTATCAATATTGGTTCATCAATTGTAATGAATATACCACACTAATGCAGGCTATTAATAATATGGGAAAGTGTTTGTATGTGCATGGTAGGGGGTATAAGAGAACTCTCTGTACTTTCTGTGCAATTTTTCTATAAGCCTAAAATTGCTTTAAAAGCAAAGTATATCCTCAGCTTCAAAAAATATAGTTAACATTTCTTTCTGTAACTGTTTGTGATTTTTATTCTCTATCATTCATTTTATTATGAAACTGGCTTTGTTTTACCCCCACTCTCAGTTTAGCTAGGTATTAAATTCTAGGTTGACAATTGTTTTCCCTTTGTAGGTATCATTCCATTGTATGGGGTATTTTAGGGAGAAGTCTGCTCTTAGTGAAATTGTTGTTTCTGTGTAGGTGACTTTTTTTTATATAATTGACATTGTTCTTAATATTGTCACCATGCCTGGAGGGATTTGAAGTTTTTATTATAAGGTGTTTAGGTGGTATCTATAGTGGGTTCCCCAGAAACAGATGTGGAGATATAGATTTATATGACAGTAATTTTTTGTTGTTGTTGTGTTTTTTAATGACTTTTTTCCAGTAAAAATGGGAAGGGGAGTAGAATAGTAGGACAAGAATGGGGTGGATGCCAAGCAAAGGTGTGGTTTCTAACAAAGTTCCAGAAAACCCCTCAAGGATTTTCTCCCCCAAGAAACAGTAGCATTGTCCAGATCAGGGGACAAGGTGGATCTCACATTTATCTACATCTAACCATCAGTCATATGATAAGGACTATTCTTAAAGGGATAGGATATAAATTTCCAGGCACTCTTGTTCTTCATACCCAACGACAAATTAGGTTCTCACAGCCTGGGGGCAACTCTCTGCCAAAGAAATGTAGGTGTTGGTTTTAGAAGTCAAAGGACACCTGGAGCCAATATGAAAAAATAAAGGTCAGGGGATCGAGGGTTATGGACAGAGCACTGGCAGTGTCTTGTATAGAGGGTGCTTGTTGTTGTTGCTGGTTTTGGTCATCATAATTGTTGAATCTGAAGATACGCTATGCAGGAAGGTTCTCAGCTACTTTTTTTTTTTTCTATGTTCCCTGCTACCATTTCTCTAATCTGTTTTAGAACTTCTATCAAATGCCTTTTTACTCTACCTTAATTTATTTTCACATCTCTTAACATATTAGAATTTTCTACCTCCTTATACCTTTGCATATTTTTCATAAGATCCTCAGATCTCTTTTCCATTTTGCTCATTTACTTTTACTTTTATCTAATCTGTTTTTCAACCCACCATTGATTTTTTAATTTCATGAACTATATTTATTATTTCTTGATGTCAGTTTTGGTTCCTTTTCAATTTACCTTTATGATAGTGTCATATTTTTGCCTTATGGTTTCTATTCCTTTTGTTATCACTTTAAGCATATTTATTTTATTTTTACGATATTTCTCTAATTATGTTTATTCAATCTCGCTTATGAGGGGTTGTTTTCTTGTTTGTTTTTAAATTTTTTACTGTGATGTAGTCAGCAGCAGGGATTGTGTGTGGCGGGGGTGGGGGGGAGGAGAGAGAGAGTTAGAAAGACTTCAGTGGGCTTTAGTGGAGGGGAAGTGTTTCTCCAGAGTTTTGAATCAGTATTTGCTTATGCAAGGTACTTGGGATCAATTCTTTTTTCTGCTATTTTCCTGGCTTGATGATTCCTCTGCCCCCCAAAGAGTGTAAAATCAGTCCCCATTTTCTCATGGTTCATGTTGTCAATTTTACAAAGTAAGTTTCAGTTTTCTTTTTTTTACCCAAATCTCCAGGTTGAGACAGGCTTCCTTGTCATTTCCTTGGACCAACAAATGAATGCTTCCAGTATCTCTTTCAGTAAGGATGAAACCCTTGATGGTTTTGGCTTTATACATATTTCTCATTTCCTACCTGTCTTACTCAAATGTGTCTAATGTGTCATCTATATTGTGGCAATAAGACCCAAGCCTCTAGTTGGTAGAGCCTATTTCCAGGCCATCACAGTATTTTCTAAAAAGTACCTGTCTAGATTCCAGGTCCTTTTTACTTCTAGCACCTGGGTATTTATCTTTCTTTCTTGTGAGTGCATCTGTGTATTTTTTCTCCAGACTTCCTATGTAGTAGAATTGAGAAGGGCTGTGGGGTAGCTTAATACATCATGCAGATAGAACAGACTCCTTTTGAAAGAGGATGGTGTCTAACAATTCAGTTATTTTATCTGAAACAATAGGAGTGTTATTTTATTGTGTTAGTTATTGAAAAGCGCCCATATAATGGGGTGGGATTAAAATTCCATTATTATCTTTAACCTGACCTTTCCTGGATTGAGGATCACTTCATTTTTACGTGGTATTAAGCAAGCATGTACATATGTAGCACCAGGCACTCTTTACTCCAATTCAAAAACTTTCCAAAAAGTTAAGTATAGCAATCTGGGCATCTCAGTAGGTTTGATTCCCTATGTTTAATTCAGTACTGGTATCCATGAATAGTTAGTTCACTGGATCCAGATTGACACAGGAATGTGCTTTTAAATAAATGTAAACTATTGTACAACAGCCTTTTATTTTCTACACTAAATGTCAATCTTGATTAGCTTAGTGAAAAATACTATGTCAGGGCCTGACTCTTCAAACATAGACACTGAAGGAGAGAGCTGACATTTGTTGAGCATGTACATCAATGTTCCAGGCATTAAACATATCTCATTTATCTTTATTTCAACTGTGGATTTAAGTATTATTTTTCTTTCTTTTCACATGAGGACAGTTGAGCCCAGATATATTTAGAAATTTATCTAAGATCTAAGCTAATAAATGTTATCTATTACTCCAAATCACCTAGTCTTTGCACTATGCCACCAACAATAAAACGAGATTTTTGAAAAAGTGGGAAGACAAATGATATCAATTAGGATTAATTTACAATTAAGAAATTACTATATATTTTTTTATCATAAATGGATTTAGTATAGGGAATTAGGAGCTTAAAAATCATTGGAAGGACTAGAGATAGGCTCTGGATTGAACTCCAGAAATAACTTCTACCAAGGGAGTCACGATAAAAAAGGTGAGGAACCAGGAAGCCACCACCTGAACTGTAGGCTTCAGAGGCACATTTCTTAGGTCTGATTCAGGTCAGGGGGCTGCCATCACAATTGTTGATTATGCTGTGCTTATAAGATTCCTCCTCAGCAAACAATAGCTATTCCTCACCTTGGCAACTTGACAGCAGGGACATCTGCCAACACTGCTATAGCAAAACCAAGTAGTTCCAGGGCTGCGCCTTCCAATATAATCAGTAGAAATTTACCTCACTTCCACTGTCTAAATCTTTCACAAGTATATCTGATGGGAGAAACCTAAAGCATCACTGGAATCCTAGCTGCAAGGGAGTCTTGCAAATGTGATTTCTAACTCTACAGCTTCTGTAGCACAGGGTGCCAAAGAAGAAGAGTGTAGTTTATACTAAGTACCAATTCATGGTAGTCGCCTCACCAGGAATGACCTTGGAAAGACCCATGCAGAATATTCCTCAGGAGATGTGAATTTTTGGGGGAAAAAATGGGAAAATTGAGTTTGCTCAAGACAAAAATGGAAAAACCCTTAGCGAAGAGATTGGAAAAACCTGCTTTCCTGAGAAACACTTCATATAAAGCCTCCATTGGGGGTCCTGTGGGATTTATCCAACTAGAACAAAATCAGAAACACACACTTTGAACTACATCACTCTCAGTAATTATTACTTTTTACCAATTGAAGTCAAACTTTACTCAATAAATTTTCCTAATTAAAAATATATTAAAGCTCTGAAAATAAGTTAGAATATTGTTGTTAATAATATAACTTAGTAAGTGTACAATACCCTGCAGAGCAAATTAAAAATATCTTGTAAAAATCCTTAGAAGATTTTATTTCTTCTGCTAAATTGGTAATAGCCTTGCCCAAACAGTATGCTCTCAGCTGTTTTATTTTCTTCAGGATTTGTACATATTTTCACAATACCTCATATTATTAATCTAAGGAAATAAATACATATTCTTACAGTAATAATGGAATTCCTTGCTAATATTTCCATGGAATCAAATTAAAATGGAAGGTGGTTCGTGAAGCTGTATTAAGCTTGCTGCCTGATTTTTATTAGACTCATTTGACATTCTTTTAAGTCCTAGGCACATGGTCTCTGGATATTTTCATGACTACTGTAATGGAATTACCATTTCAACTTTGTAGGGGGTACAGGAGAAACATGATAGGAATAGCAGGAAGGAACAGCGTACTCATAAACAATCTACTGAAATTTTGAGTTGATTAGGTTTGAATGGCTAAGAGGGAGAGTGGGGAAATGTACCCTAGTTTTCTTTTCTTCCCGTTTCCTGTTGCATTATGTGGCTTCTTGAATGTTGCATAATATAAATCATCTTACCACTAGAAGACAAGTTTTAGCATTGCAAACTCAGCATATTTACTTAATTTCATTTTTCCAGTTGAATATCTACATCGATTCAGGCCAACAGAGTATCTCATGTCACCTAATGCAGCAATAGATCCTGGAGCATTCACGGCAATATCCACAATGTTGGCAGACTAATGTTTCCTTTCCTCTGCCAAGCACCAGCAACATTATTTTTGGGTGGATCTGAATCTGAACAGTCCAGAGTTTCCATTACATTGTTCTAATTGTTAAAAAGAGGGCCTGCTGTAATTCTTGAAAACTAGTCTGTTTAGTTGTACTTGTTACCATAACATCAGATTGAAATACTGCTTCTCTCGGTTGGTTTGGCCACAGCTTAGCAGCCAGCCTAGTAGCGTCAAGGCATTAGGAAGGCAAAGCAGTCCACAGTCAACAGTATGAATGGAACAATTCACACTGTTGTACGTAGCTATAGAGGTTAAACCCAAACACATGAAAAAGTGATGCTGGAAGCACTTGGGAACAGCTGGGCCAGATGAATAACTCAATTGGATGCCATGAGGAACAAATTAAACAACTGACTGGAGACCAGGCTGCTCCTGTGACAGACACTTTAATCAGGAAGTCAAAAGCTGATTGACAAGATGAAAAGCTGGATGACATGAAAAATGGAAACAGAAGGAACAACACAAGAAAAGGGCACCCCGGGTCAGCATGCTGACAAAAATAATCAAGTACGACAGGCCATAATCCAATCTTCGAATGTTTGGCATGGTGCTAGTTATGAGAATCTGCAGCCAAGAGGAAAGAAAACTATTATTAAGCAAAGAAATTATCTGGCTTTCTAGAACTCACTATTACATGTTCACTAGAGGATTTTCTTTTGCTTTTTTTTTTAAACAAACATAATGGCTTTTGTTGAGTTTTGTAAGATCAATTAAAAAGTGCTAATATATCTGAATATGAAGCCCTAGGAAAACAACGTGCTATACTGTTCTGAATCCATAGTTAAATAGGTAATATACACACCAATGGCCTCAAGTCACAAAGTATAGGACCGTCTCATACTTTTCTATTCAAGGCATAGAGGAAGAGGAGGTAGCAATTAGTGAGAGGAGGTTTTTTGTGGCCCACTTAATAACTCTTACACTGGATTCTTACTGCTGAATTCCTGTTGGAATCCAAGGCCTAGCTTGCTGCCAGGGAAGAAATTGGTCTGTGCTGCTTGGAATTATTTCTGATATATATCAGAATACCACCTGCATCCCGAAGGATGGATACATGTGTAGATGAACTCTTGGAAGAAGAATGGAATAATGATCAGGTTTTTTATAGAGAGGTAACAAGAAAGTTTTTTATTCTTGGGATAAGGTGTATATGATATTTTATGGTTTCAGCTCATGTAATGTTTTTATTCCAACATCATTTAGTTTACCAGAGAAACACCTAGAAGTATAAACACCTTTGCAAAATTTACACACTGTGACTTTTGCCTTTTCAATAAACTCATCTGCCCTTTGGAAAAAGAGAAAACTTGCAGTAAATATCTAAAGGCCAGTTGACAGTGTTTCCTTTGGATTCCTTTACTGGAGTTAAACCCACATCTCAAAAGAAAAAGAGATGTATTAATCCATTGTCTTAAACCACTGGTTTTCAAACTGTGTTTCGAATCTCTGGGGGGTTTTGAAAGAAAAATTTGGTCACAGAGGACATGTTTCATTTGTATCTGCTCCATTACCTTCAGGTCCCACAGGTATAGGAGTTCTGGGACATTAAAAACACTGAGAAAGTTTACCTGGTTTTAAAATATGTAAAAGAAAAACACCACTTTGATCATATTACTCTTAGATGAGGTCACCTAACTGAGGGTCCAAGTCACTAGATTTCACACGGATAGAGTACCTTACAGAAAATTAAACTGAATATATCATCTATAGAATTCTAGCTGCATCTGGGTTAAGAGGGGTTATTTTTCATTTTATAGAATTTCTGGAGTGCTTCATTACCAGTCTCAAAACTGGAATCCTACCTACTCTGGCCATATAGCAGCAGCTCTCTAAGGAGCTAGCTTCTTCCCACTGCCCATATGGACATGGGTTTCTAAACTATCAAATAAATAACTGAAAAGGTCTTTTATTTTGCTGTGAGCTCAGGGTTGACCTTGAGTTTTACTAATGTACAGGCGTCTTAAGGGATGGCATGGAAATTTTAGAATTTGCAAAGCCTAGAACCACACAACATCAAGCATGGTTATAAGAGAGAAATGTACCCACAGAATTTCTATTCTGGGTTCACCCTGACCTTCAGGAAGGTCTTACCTATCATGCCTACCAAGCTGCTGTAAAAGGGACCTTCTATTTGAACATATAGTTAGTGCTAGAGTTGATAGGTGTATGTCCAAGAGACTTAAATCTTTGGGCTGTCCATGTGCTAGCTGGGCCCTGAATCTCAACAGAGTTGCAACACCTACCCTCCAGGTCATTAGATTCACCCAGGACAACCAACAAGGAGATGATGATGGACAACGACCATCCCAAGGAACAGAGAGAGTCTGCAACTGCAAGCAAGATACTCCCATCCATCTGCCCCATGGGATCTAAACCCCCTCTCAGTTAGAGGCAGAGTGGGCATCACCATCCCAGAATCCTCAGGATTAGGGAATGAACGATGGACTAGAGTAGACTTACTGGTATTCCAGTATAGACTTATTGTGATTGTAGCAATGGAAGAACTTTTATCACTGATGTGGAGGCAGTGGCCACTGGAGGTTCTGAGGGCAGGGAAAGGGAAAAACAGGTGTAATATGGGGGCATTTTCAGGACTTGGGAATTGTCCTGAATGACATTGCAATGACAGATATGAGCCATTATATATCTGGTCATAAGTTACAAAATTGTGAGGGAGAGAGTGTAAACTGCAATGTAAACTGTGGTCCACACTTAGTGGCAATGCTCCAAAATGTGTCCACCAATTGTAACAAATGTCCTACACCAATGAAGGATGTTGTTAATGTGGGAAAATGTGGGAGGGTTTGGGAGTGGGGCATATGGGAATCCCCTGTATTTTTTATGTAACATTTATGTAATCTAAGTATCTTTTTAAAAAATTAAAAACTATCTTAAAAGGGGGGGTGGGTGGGGGAGCTACACATGTTAACCTAAAATGGCCCTGGCTCACCTTGCTTTCTTAGACCTGTTTTTACTTCGATCATGATTCCACCTACCTCCAAACTCTTAATTATTTGACCCCAGTGTTATCAGTACCTGCAGCTCTCAGGACCCAGTTTTTTTTTATGTGCTCACCCCAGACTTTGGCTTTCCCCTTCTCTCTGATTTCATTGCTCCCTGATTCTGCTATCAACATCTCCACCCTCCAGGTACTTCCTAATCCATCCCTGTGGAAAGCAACCCCTGCCCTCAGCTACTCAGTCTTCCAAGTCATCTTGGAGGGTTGAGGATGGGATGTGTTGGAGGTCTGGAGTAAGGGGGAGAAATGTGGAAGACTGGGACAATTACATCATTCAGGACGGATTTTTAAAAAATATTTGGCATTTTCTTCAAAGATCAGATGATGAAATAGGATTTAACTTTTAAAATAGACTTAGTGCTGAAAATATGAAACATCCAGAGAAAAGAAAACTGAATATGTAGCATATTGTAATGTGTAGTATGTAAAGGTAGGTCAAGCTATGTAATTCATTTGAGCTAACATTATTTGGGTGATGCGAAATAGTCTATGTATATGCTTGTAGAGAGATCTTTGACTCTTCTTTTGTCATTAATCTTTACAATCCACTAGCAACCAAGAATTATCATTTATTATTATTATGAAATGTATTTCATATTTAGGCTCCATTTCATTTCTAGTACCTCTTCTCTAAGCCTCAGATTTTATATGGCACACGGGGCAAGGCTGGAACAGAAGCATGAAGCACTGAGAAGATTATAGCACCTTCTAGTCTATATATTTGAAAGTAAAAATAACACAAATTCAAAAATTATGGGTGGGAAAGTCTAACAGAGTTTTGTATTTTCCCTTGGTGACTACTTCAATACCTTTTTTTATGGTATTGGTATGTAGCCAATTGGAGTGCCTATCGTAGATCCTGACTGGGCCCCTTATTTTTTTTTTTTAACAAATCAACTTCATTGATACTTATTAATTAAGCATAAATCAATTCAAAGTGTACAATCAATGGTATTTGGTATAATCACATAGTTATACGTTCATCACTTCATTATTAGAGCATTTTCATTATTCCAATAATAATAAACAAAAAAACTTATCACTTCTCAGCCTCTCTAATGCTTCCCCTGCCGTACATAGCTGCTATTCTGTTTCCAAGTCTCTAGTTTATTTGTATTTATATTTTGTAAAAACAGTCTTATATTTGCAATATTACTCATATTCGTACTTTACATGAGGTTTCACTATGCTATCTAGTCCCATGTTAGTTTTTAGCTTTCCTTCTAGTAATATACATGTCCTTAGACTTTCCCTTTCAACCACTGTCATACCCACACAATAGCACTGCTAGTTACCAATGCCACGATATGCTTTAACCATATCTATTCATTTCCAAAGATTTACAAACAGCCTTTTTACCAATTCTGCACAGATTAAGCCTTAGCTTTCCATTCTCTACCCTCATTCTATTTTCTGATGACCTTTATTTTAATTATTAATTCTACAAGTTTACACACTATATTTAGTTCATAATAGCGCAATCATACAGTATTTGTCCCTTTGTGTCTGGCTTGCTTCACTCAACATAATGTCCTCCAGGTTCATCCATGATGTCATATGTATTTTCTTCTTACAGCCGCATAATACTCCATCGTGTGATTACACCACAATTTGTTTATCCATTCATCGGTTGATGGACACCTGGGTTTTTTCCATCTTTTGGCAATTGTGAATAATGCCGCTGTGAACATTGGTGTGCAGATGTCTGTTTGTGTCACTGCTCTCAGTTCTTCTGGATATATACCTGGCAGTGGTATTGCCAGGTTACATGGCAAGTCTATATCCAAATTCTTTAGGAACTGCCAAACAGTCCCCCATAATGGCTGTACCATTCTACATTCCCATCAACAGTGAATAAGCATTCCTCTCTCTCCACATCCTCTCCAACACTTGTAGTTTTCCAACTTTTTAATATTGGCTGTTCTAATAGGCGTGAAATGATATCTCATTGTAGTTTTGATTTGCATTTCCCTAATCGCTAGTGATGTTGAACATTTTTTCAGGTGTTTTTTCACCATTTGTATTTCTTCTTTTGAAAAATGTCTATTCAAGTCTTTTGCCCATTTTTTAATTGGGTAGTTTGTCTTTTTATTGTTGAGTTGTAGTATCTCTTTATGTATCATGGAAATTAAACCCTTATTGGATATGTAATTTCCAAATATTTTCTCCCTTTGAGTCAGCTGCCTTTTCACCCTTTTGACAAAGTCTTTTGAGGTGCAAAAGTGTTTAACTTTGAGGAGATCCCACAAGACCTTTTTTTAAAAAATAAACATCAAATATCAAATGTGTTCAACAAATGGCAAGTGAATGGTTTAAATATGTGTGCTCATGCCATGGAACATTTGTAACAATGCAAACTGTAAAGGAAATATATAATAAATAAATTGTACTAATGGAAAAATCTAAAGTTTCAAAAATTTCTTCTGGTATTCCTAATTTTTTAGTGTCCTAAACATTATCTTTAGGGGTCAATTGGATAATCTATTACTGCGTGGGGACGATAGTGATATAGTTCTTTACAAACTTAGACATCATATGGAGAATGGATTATATTATATAACTGTAGAGGCAACACATAACTGAGAATTTAATTCCCCAAACCTTCTTATTTTTGTAACTGCCTAGTTTACAAACTATCAACAGCCAACCATTGTTCATTGCTGTTCTGATCAAGAAACTTACTTCATGGCAAATGAAGTGCAGGAATGAGCACATGCTCACGCAATTTACTGGTCATACCATGTTCCCCATCATCCTGAAGCAGCTGGACTGACAGAACAGTGGAAAGGTCTTTTGAAGACTCAATTACAGTGTCAACTGGGTGGTAACACCTTGCAGAGCTAGGGTTATGTTCTCTAGGAGGCAGTGTATGCTCAAATCAGTACCCACTCTATGGTGCTGTTTCTCTCATAGCCAGAATTTATGGGTCCATGAAGAAAGGGCTGTAAATAGGTGTGGCATAATTCATTATTACCCCTAGTGACCCACTGTAAGCATTTTTTTGCTTCCTGTCCCCATGACCTTAAGCTCTGCTGGTCCACACATCTTAGTTTCAAATAGAGGAGTGCTTCCACCAGGAGACACGACAAAGATTTCATAAGGTAAGACTGCCACCCAGCAACTTGGGTACCTCATGCCTCTGGATCAACAGGCAAAGAAGGGAATTACTGTACTGGCTTGACTTGGTCCTGACTATCTAGAGGAAATAGGACTAGTACTACAAAATGGAGGTAAAGAAGAGTTTGCCTGGAACACAGGAGATCACTTAGGGTGTCTTTTAGTACTACAATTCCCTGTAATTAAAGGCAATGGAAAACTGCAACAACCCAATGCAGGCAGGACTACTAATGTCCCAGAAACTGCAGGAATGAAGGTTTAGGTCACACCACCAGGCAAAGAGCCATGACCAGCTGAGATTCTTGCTTAGGATAAAGGGAATATGGAATGAGTAGTGGAAGAAAGTAATTACAACCGTGTGACCAGTTTCAGAAATGAGGACTGTCATGGCTATGAATATTCCTTCCTTGTTTTGTTATGAACATGTTTGTGTGTGTGTGTGTGTGTGTGTGTGTGTGTGTGTGTATAGCAAATCTTTTTGTTTTATTCCCTATTTATCCCCTTACCATATAACGTTAGTTGTATTAAGCTTATGTCTTTGTATTGAAGTTATAGGATGTCAAGTTTAAGAGTGAATATTACCCAGGAACTTACACTTTTTCCTGGGGAAAGAATATGTTTCTGGTAGTACTCAGATACTAGAATATTGTCAGACAAAACACAAGTGCTTCTGTTTTTATTTAGAGATTAAGTATGGTTTAATGAGATGTGTATGGGTGCCAAGTTGACAAAGGGTGGACTGTGACAGTTAAGTTCATAAATCAGTTTGGCTAGGGTATAGTATCTGGTTGTTCGGTCAAAATGAGAGAAGTCTCATCCATCAGTTAAAGGCCTAAAAGGGAGAACTGATGATTTTAGCATTCAGAAGGAAGAATTTCCATTACTGATTTAGCCAGCCAGCTTCCCCTGGGGAATTCATTGAAACCTTCATTGGAGTTCCCAGCTTGCAGCCTGCCCTATGGAATTTGGACTTGCCAATCCCCACTATTGAGTGACCCAATTCCTATAATAAATCTCATAATATTTTATATATATATATTTTTTATATTATATATATATATGCTGTCAGTTGTGTTTCTTTCTCTGAAGAACTCTGAATAATACGTGCATCAATCCGTAATTCTAATCTTGTATTAGATGTCCTTTACTATCTGGCTACACCACAAAATAAGGAAGAAAACTGACATTCATTAATCTAGAATGATGTCCCAGGAACTTTTATACATCATTCCATTTAATCCTAAAACTCTGAAGAGTCAGATATTTTAAATAATTTAAATAAACTGATCAAGGCCACATGATGAGTAAATGGTAAAGCCAAGATTCAATACTAGGTCTACCTTTTCATCAAATTTAGCTAGGGTGCGACGTAAAGACCAGCAGGCAGGGATATTCAAGGCCCCGTTGTTGAAAATGATTAAGCAAGTGATGAGATCAGAGGATAAAAAGGCATTTGGGAATCTCATTTTATGAGCCAGATATCAAAGCAAGCACTGATACACTCCCACGGAGTCATAGCCAGAGTCAGGGAGCAGAGCTCAGGGACCAAGGCCATGTTCATTCACTGAATCAGAACAAAGTAAACATTCACTCATTCAGCAGATACTTGCTCTGGGAGAGTGTTAAATCCACCAGATTAATAAATTCCTCCCATTCCAGTATGCATGTCTTTACATTGTGACTTCGCTGCACTTCCCATCTAGAGGTACATCTCTCTCTACCCCCTTTAATATGGACTCTCTTTGATCAAGAGAATGTGGCAGAAGTGACATTTGTGTGAGTTCTGGAGACTAGGCCTGAAGATGTCTTGAAGAGTCTACCCTCACCCTCTTAGAATACTTCCCTGAGACCATTCGAGCAAACCACTCTGGTCTACTAGAGGATGAAAGATCCCATAGAAGAGAATGAAGACTGCCCAGACCACAGTCAACACCACCGGATATGTGAGTGAGATCTTTTTGAACCTACCATCTCAAGTGACCTCCCAGTACGAGTAAGCACATGAAACCAGCAGAGGGACATGCCAGCCAACCTGCAGAATTATACAGGAAATAATAAATCATTGTTGTTTAAGCCACAAGGTTTTGGGGTGGTTTGTTATACATTAATAGTTAACAGAAACAGAAATTAAGGCCTAGAAGTGGGTGCTATCATGACAAAAATTTAAAACATGGCAAGGGCTTTGATAATGGGGCTGATTGGAGGCTGAGAGGAGAGGCGGTGAGGAGATAATTAGTAGATGCTGAAAGATCAGGGGCTGGAGAAAGGGCCACCCTTGTTATATAGTGGCCAAGCAATTATCAAAAATATTGTCTGTGACAACTTGGAAGACAGAACTCTTTTCTAATGAACTTGTGGATCTGGCTAAGGAGATTTCTAGGTGAATGTTATAAGTGTGAATTGGCTTTTAATAGCTGTGTCTAATAAAGTGGAGAAAGAGAGAGAAATGAACTAAAGAAAGAGCTGCTCAGTTTGCAAGGCGAATTTAGAGAAAATATAGAAGGCCCAGGATGCCCTGGATTTGGAAGAAGATTATCAAAGAAAATTAAAATTGGTCAAAACTTAATTCCAGGAGACTTTTAGTAAAATTTGGCCTCGGGTTCAAGATCAAATGAAGGGGAAGCGGGTGTGGCTCAATGGATAGAGCTTCCGTTTACCATATGGGAGGCCCCGGGTTCGCTTCCCGGGGCCTCCTTGTGAGGGCAGGCCAGCCTGCGCGGCGCGGTGGGCTGATGCAGCAGGACCTCACAGCAAGGGGGAGATAAGCAGACACAGAAGAAACAGCGAATGGACACAGCAGCACAAGCAGCAAGGGGGGGATAAATAAATAAAAAAATAAATCTTTAAAAAAAAAAAGATCAAATGAAGGGTGTGGATGTAAGACCCTTTCATAAGATCTCAGAATGACTTAAGGTGGTAACTCACAGACTTCTCACCTAGACAAAAGGCCTTCTGTGAATCCAGACACATCATCCAAATTTGACACATTGCTCAAATAAAAAAAGACTTTCTTGAAAACAGTAGTGGTTCTGACTTTTGATTAATACAGTAGACTTTAATCTGCTCCATAGAAATCCTGATAAAGATTTTAAAGGAGTTTTATCAGCTTGGATTAAAAGGGACAGAGACAATTCAAGAAGCTTCTGGGCTATTAACTTCCTACATTAACCGAAAGCAGGATAAGAGAACTACTTAGACAAAATTAGAAAAGGAAGGAACTTTCAGAGGGCTAAGCCAACAATCCATGAGTGTTGACCCAAAAGCCAAGGGACCATTCCAAAGGAGAATAAAGAGGCCCTAATCAGGGAAATTCCTTGTCCCTAGACATGTTCTTGGTTGGATTTCATTGTACAGATTAGTAGCTGCTGTGTGCTTCAAGTTCTTTCTCTTTTTGAACAGGAGTATTCAGTGTGGTTACCTTTTCTGTCTCATAATTCTATTTTGGATATCTGGGTGGGGGAAGAAATATACCTTATCTTTTTAGTTCACAGTTCTCTGAATCAAGAGAGCTGAAGAGCTCCTCATCAAAGTCTGATCTGTATCTCGACCAGATGCAGAGCACAATCTAATGGATTTCAAGTCTGATGCAGCACCTGGGATGAGACTTTTATGGATTTTTGCATAGGAGTAAGCATATTTTGCATGTGAAAGGATTCGGAGTAATTTTTGGCCAATGGGTAGATAGAGATAAATTGTTTAATAGCCGCAAATTCCACCCCTGCTAGTGCGTATCTTTGTTGCTCTTTCCATTCATAGACAGACTCTCTTTCTCCATCCCTTTGAACCTGGACTGGCCTTGTGGCAAAAATGACATGTTGTGAATGCTAAGACCCAGGCTGCAAGAACCCTTGAAGCTTCCACTGTTGCTCTCTCAAAACCCTGAGACTGCCCCGTAAGGAAGCCGGTCTAGTTAGTATCCACTTACACGCCAGACGTGTAAGTGAGGCCATTTGGACCTTCTAGTCCTGACGACCTTCTAGCTGAGAAAGGCTGAATAAGTGAGCACAAGTGGAGCCATAGGAGAGCTGCCCATCAACCCACACACAGGTTTGTGAAAAATCATAAATTGTTTTTGTTTAAGCAACTAAATTTGGGGGTAGTGTGTCACTATGTAGCAATAATTAACTGAAACGTGATTATGCACCAGATACCAAGGAGACTAACATGGGCCTGTCTTCACCTCGTGTAGTTTACTGTGGTGGGGAGAATGGCATTAAACAGAGAAACAAGTATACAATTACAATGTGATAAATACTATGAAGGGAAAGAACAAAAGGCTGTGAGAGGCCAAGGAGTCCCACGGAGTCCGGTTTGACCCTATGGAGGCGCTGTCACATTCCTTAGCAACCCTAAAGCAGAGGTCTAAAGATTCAGCAGCAATGGTCATCAAGTGACCAAGTGGAAGGCAAGCATGTGCCTCGAATATTTGTAGCAAAGTGCCAGGATTTAAGCACACCTATATGTCAATAAGAGAAAACAAATCTGGAGCTTTTAACACAAGGTCTAGCACATAGTAAACACTTAGTGTTAACCATTATTATTATTACTGTTATTTTCATTCCAGGAATGGCATAAAAATGTGTAGTTACAATCACATTTAAAATTAAAAACACAACTTTATTTTTTCAAGGGGTCAGTAAAAAGAATAACTACTACAAAATGTTTCTAAATCCAAAATAAGACTGTCTCTATGGAGAAAAAGTAGAATGCAGGTGTATAATCCCTTATCTAAAGCACCTGAGGTCAGATGGAATTCTGAATACAGAAAGTATTAGGGTTTTAGATAGGTAATTTAGTGTATGTACCATATATTATACCACACCTCCAGCAGGGGTTGGGGGTCTAGGGCAGCACCTAATCATTAAATTCAATCCGTGAAATGAGTGGATATTCACAGTAAGTGAGATAAAAATTGAAAGTAGCCTTACATGTGTTCAATTGCCCAATTTATAAAAAGTTAAAATTTTTAGATTTCCAGAAGGTTCTGTACTTCAGAATTGTGGATACAGTTGTAGACCTAGAAAAACATGGTCCACATGATTGGTCACTGACATCTTAATGAGCTCGATGGAGCTCTGCTTGTCCAATGCAGCTGCAGAAATCTGCCTCAGCTTTATAAGTTGACAGAAGTAAATCGCACACTATATTTTTCATACTATGGTCCATTTCACTTGCTCTGTTGGTACAGCTGGAATATAGCAGATTCAGATCACTGTGAATGCATGTGTAACGCTTGTTTCCCTGAACCATGCCAGCAATCTCAGAGAATACCCATGAGTAGGAAGGATAATAATTTTCTCTGAGTCCCCACTCATTATTGCACTGTTATTCCTGGATCTCCACCTTCTCCTTCTCTGTCCCCAAGTCATCTCCCAACTTGGGCTGCCAATGGCTCACAATCTATCTTGAAATTTTGCTGTGTGGCTTGCCTGCTGCCAGTGGCCCTGCTAGTGCAACGCCTCCTGGATTTCATAATTTCTGTCTGTCACTTAGTCACTCTTTAGCTTCTATTTTCATCCCCACCCACATCTTCAGATGGCAACTGAAAAATAGCTAAGATCTTTACCCTCCCTTCTTTTGCAATAGATTCTGAGGTCAGCTTCCTATCTCTAATATCTAATACCTCTTTCACTCTGCTACCACTTTCCTGCTTAACATATTTAGGGGTTCCCAAATGCCTAGAACGCATGCTCTTTAGCTTGGTATGCTGGCGGCACATGACTTGTTATAACTCATGTCAGAGATAGAAGATGATAATATTTGTTGAGAGCACTTGGGAGAGTGGAAGCGGCTGCTCATGGCTAGAGGTGCAGAAGCTGGGACCGCTGACCACACAGGCTGTTTCAGTTTGGTAGGTTACTGAAAGAAGATAGATAAAATGAGTTGGCTTAAGCAATAACGATTTTTACTCGCTTACAGTTTAAGGCTGAGAAAATGTCCAAATGAAGGCATCATCAAGGTGATGCTTTTTTCCAGAAGGCTGGTGTCAGGCAATCCTGGGCTCCTCCGCCACATGGCAAGGCGTGTAGAAGTGTCTGCTTGTCTCTCTCTTCTCTTCTGGGTTTCTTTGCTTTCAGCCTGTTGCTTCAGTGGCCTTCTCCCTCGTCTGAATTCCACTGACTTACGAAAGCCTTCAGTAAGAGAATTAAGACCCACCCTGGGCAACCTCATCAAGAGGTTCCACTTACAACTGCTTACACCCACAGGAATGGATTACCATTAAGAACATAATTTTCCAGGGCACATACAGTTCCAAACAAGCACACAGACCCTCCTGGCTGGCCCGTGGAGGGCTGAGAGAATCAACATTTCAGCACTTCTGTAACCCATTTCCCTACTGGTAGTCAAAAGCTCTGTGATACGTTGCCTTCACAGAGAGCACTGAATCACATTTTGCTATCATATTTCAAATTATTCCATACGAACTGGTTCCTAAAATATCTCGTAGCTCTTTCAAATCCATGTCCTTTCCCTTTCTCCCTAGATGCCCTCTGCTGCTTGGTTCTCCACGTTCCATCCTCTCACAGGCTGCCAAGGTCCTGCTGCTCTCTCTTCCTGGAATGCCCTTCTGGCACCCTTCCTTGGTAAACTCCTCCTCAGCCTTCAAGTCCCATGGGAATCCCTGTAATTTCTGAGTAATATTTAGGTAATCTAAGCA
>JAQZBX010051155.1:0-19459 GCA_029593785.1 Cabassous unicinctus | reverse complement strand
ACATAGTAAATTGTCCCCTCTTAAATGAGCTAGCATATGTGGGATGCCTCCACAGCACCAGATCTATCAGAACTCTAGTGGTCCTTCTTCTCTGGGCCTTCACACCATTAGCCTGACAGTTTGATTTCCAGAAGGAGTAGCATTTTCAATGAATAGAGAGAGCTGGCATCCATCTGAGGGACCAGACATGGTTAAAGATCCCTGAAGACAATCACCAGGTGTGAGGTCTTGCAACAGAACTGCTCCTTGCATAGGGGTCCTTGATTAACAACAGTTTATTTTAGAGTAAACACATTAAAATAAACAGACTGATGGATCAACCCTAACTTCTCATCTAAGATGGACAAATCTTCCAGGTTGGACGCTGGCTGACTCTTCTCTCCTTGTTGATCTTTCCCCGCCCCACTTCCTCTCCCCTGACGCCACCCTATAAGAGAAATCAGAACAATTCTCTGCACTGTTTTAATGAGATTGAGGTAGGCTAAACGTCGACTTCTTTTTCACTCCCTTTTTGTGTCCCTGATGCTTTGCCAGGCAGTGAGAGTTTTTTGGCAGGCGTGGATGTGTCTCAGGAGCTGACAGAACACCCTCTCAGAGCCATCTCTAGCTGATGAAGTGTCAAATGGGAAGTAACAGAAAGTGAAATCCATTTGAGGAAGCAGCCGACACCAGGCTGATTGATACCAGGAGGAGAAAGGAGAGGAGGAGGTGGGCGGGCTGCCCTGGCCCATTCTGACTGGAGCCATCTGGCTTTGTAAGTAGAGAAGAGCCTGAGTCTCGGGCACATGCTGTGGTCTTCAGAATCCCCTAAAAAACAGTGTTCACTAAGTACTTTTGACCTCGTGAGCAGCAGAACAGGCCTGGGAGACAATTGGAAGACAGAGAGCTGTGTGTGAATCTGAAAAGGAAAGGCCGTAACTCTTTTCATGATATTCTGGATATGAAGTAGCTCGAGCATATGGAAAGAATACTGAATTCTGGAAACAACTGCACAGGGCTCTGGACATCCACGTAGGTCTAAGATTCTGCACAAGTCACAATTCTTGGGTCGTCATTTTACATCTGTGAAATGATTGGGAGACACGGCTTGCCCATATTTTATATGAGAAAATGGAGACAAGAAAGGGGTGATTTGTGGATATTTACATAGGAGTGGTTCAAGAATACTCAAGGTCCCTGACTCCCACCCCAGCTTCTTCCACTGCACGTGTGTTCAGAATAACAACGTTGATCTTTGTACAAGATGAATCGAAGGATCCACTGGGAGAAAGAATACAAAAACATTCAAAGGAACTGCAGAGCACACCAGCGACAACTTAGCATCTGTTAAAGGTAAAGCTTAGTGATAATTTGTTCACAATCGAATGACTTGTCAAGGCATAGGAGAAATGAATCTACCTCATGCTACCTGTTTCTGTTTCCCCCATTTTGATTTTGGTTTTGGTGGTAAAACTCCACACCCTCTTCCATGAGTTTTAGTACGTCTATGCTTCTTCAAAATGGCTATTACAACACGATTGTATATGTTTTGTCTGGTGAACGGTATAGCTGTACATTATATCCATTTTTCAGATGGAGAGACTGAGGGTGAAACCAATAAGAGAGACTGAACAATAGGGAAATGAAATGTGGAGTCTCCCTTACACTCTACAAAGCTTTCTATAGGCTCTGGACAGCTGTGAAGAGAGCCTGGGAGCTTTGCCAATATCTAGTCAGAGGGGAAATATTCTTCAGTGTGGTTTTCATAATGAAATGACTTTTTTTTCTTTTCTTCATCTCTTTTTCTTTTCCCCCTCGTAGCACATGTTTTTGGCAGGATCAGCTAAATAAGTGTTATACAATCTAGCACCTCTTGAGACATCGGTGGCAAAAAGGCCATTGAGTAAGAAGAGAATTTTCAAGTTCTCAGGAAGGATTTTGACACATATTCCTAGTTGAACTTATTAACACCTGTCACAATGAAGTTAGCCCTTTGGTTATGTTTTCTTGGGTTTTGCAGTATTTGTTATGTCGTTTCTATTGTTCTTGGTATTATTTTAATTATGTTTTGTTCTTATTATTTGATTTTAATTGTTTGAACAGCCCCTGGGTGATGGTGGAGAAATAATAAAAAGATGTATAATAATAATGTTTGTGAACAGTGACATAGGGGGATATTATGCTGCTAGTAATACTGATATTGTTATTTGGGTTATTAATAATGATACTAATAGAGGCAATAATAATAGTCATTTCCATCTCAGAAGCTCAGAGCATTTTGGAGAAATATTAACGATGTGTATTCACACATCTTGGAGTAAAGCAAGAGTGGAAGAAACTCTGGTATTAATAATGTCCCCACCCAAAAGTAAGAGAAAATAGGGCACAAAAAGCACAAGGAATAGTTGAGAGTTATTGTGGTAAAGTAAAAATTCTTGAGTCTGCATCCTGGATGTTGAGGTTTGCTCTTTTAGGATGGAGCCATGTCTCATTCATTTCTGAGTCCCTCTGTCTAGCACACTGCCAAACATATATTTTGCCTATAACGTATGCTTTTGAAAGGAAGAAAGGAAGGGAGAAATGGAGGGAGGGAGGAAGGGAAGAATGGAGGAGAGAGGGAGGAAAGGAGAAAGGGAGACGGGAAGGAGGGAGGAAGGACTCATTAGAGTAGAAAAGTATATATGAAAGGCAGAGAGGAACAAGGGTTATTTATTGGACCCTTAAGTGTTCTTTATCAAATAATCCAACTGCATTACATTGGTAATGGTTATTCAACTACTCCAAACCAAGGTTCATTTCCAAAGTGACAATTAAGAGGACAAGCCTCAATTCACCCAGGAACCCAGCTTTTGAGATGGAGAATGAGGCAGTTGAATTAGGGATGAGAAGGCTTTGACTAATAGGATTCTCTCCTGTCTTCTCTTGTCTCCCTGCCCCACCCCATTATAGGCTCCTTTTGCTTTCAGATACATCTATGCCTGGCAAGAATTTGCCATCAGTTTCTATTTTAAACCTACTTTCAGATTGTCAAAAAGTTATTCCTAATAATTATCCATTGATGCAAGTGAAAAATTACAAACAAAGATGTTCTTTGCAACATTACTCATAATAGCAGATAATTGGAAATTATATTAATGATCAAGAAAATGGGGATGTTAAACATATTATGGTGCATCCATATGATAGATTATTACGCAGCTATTAAAATAAAAATTTAGAATAACTTTTAATGATGTTGGGAAAATATCATAATGTTAAACAGAATAAAGCTAGGAAGGAAAACTAGAAAGCAAGGTCCTTATTTATAGAGCAATGAAAGAGGAAACTGGATTAATAGATTATAACATCTTGAAGGCCATGTTATGGGGATTTGGATTTAATTCATGAAGATGGGGAAACCACCAAAGTTTCTCCATAGGAAAATAACATAGTTGTTAACTGACATAAAAATAAAAATATTTTTATTAAAGCCAAGGTTTAATACTTGGTTAGTAATTATTTTCATCAGGCTAATGTTAAAAATTCATAAATGATTATCACTGTAATAATGTTAATATAAAAATTACAGAACCAATCAGAAAGATACTGAAACATATAATTGGGAACAAATGACTAAAGTGCATGGAGAAATATATGGAAATGTACATATATATACATCATCTATATAGATCTTGACATATAGCCTGACAAAACAAAAACGTCAACTCAAATAGACATTGCCAAGAACTATTTCAGTTCCCTTTAAGAATACATGAAACTAACAATGTGAATGCCCTGGAATAATAGATCCTAGGTTTGAGTTAATGAGACTTTCCTTGAACAAAAAGACCATGAAAATCAAACCTATGGGGGCATATCATCAAAATCACTATTTGTAATTTGTCTTAAAACTCCCTTTCTGGAATCATGTTGAGAAAGTTAGCTGTTCAGTTTGATGTGGCCAACACTGTTTTAGGAAGTGGGCAGTGGGGACAGGCAGAACCACTGAGACACAACGAGGCCTGAATTAACCAATGGCAGTGGGAATGGCTAGAAGGCGATGGATTTCAGAAATTTTCTAAGAGACAATGAATAGGAAAGGGGGCCAACTAGATTTAGAGGGTGAAAATGAAGGGAGAATGGATATTCCAAACGTCCAGATGTTTCCATCTTGGATGATGGGGTGAATAACAATGAATAATACTAACCAAACTAGCTAATAATTAATAATAAAAGACAAGATTAATTTTGCACATTGTATTGCACTAACAACTTTCTATATCCTGTCTCATTTAATCCTCAAGAGAGCCCTGTGAAATGGGTTCAACTCTCTTCAAATAGACAAATAAATGGAGGTCCAGAGAACTTCAGTAAAATATACCCTAGATCACCTAATTAGGAAGAGGCTGAGATTGTTGAATTTCAAAGCATACACCCCTCCCAGGCCATCATGCCACTCTGCACACGGTAGGGCACCAACTGGATTAACAAATGTACAGATAGAGGGGCATCAAGGCACAAAACAGACAGTAATATTAACAAGCACATCTAGCCCAGGAAGCACTTTCGGAAGAAGGTGGGGACTGGACTTCCTCTGAAGCCCTTTCCTCTGCAAATGCATTTTGGTGAACTCAATCATGGGGTCCAGCCAGCCTGCTGCCTACCTGTTGGTGAATTGCTTTAAGGAAGCTTAGCAGCCAGCATGCAGGACCAGTTTGGCTCTGATTGTTTCCACTAGATCAGGAGGAAAATTGAAAAGATTGACACACATATGAACAAGCTTGTGTGGAAGTCTGGAAAGGTGATGATCGGTGCTTCCAGCCATGACCTGTATTTTCCATTAATGGACCTGGGTGAGTGTCAGTTGTATTTGAAGCTGCATAAAATGAACAGAAATAAAAGGAATGAGCACGAACAGTTAAGGGACATTTCTAGAGGAATTTGGAGATGATTGAATAACATAATATACAAGGAAACTGCCTGGCCTCAGATACAAATGAAAGATCAGCATCAAACCCAAGCTTTGGGCCTGCCCAACCAAATGGAACCAATTATTTTAAGCAACATGAAAATGGGAGCTGATCTTCATGTCTTAGATTTAAGGGAAACAGGCTAACAAAGAAAAGTCGATAAAAATCTGCAATTCTTGTGACTTTGCTTTGAGTCCTCTAAGGTAGAGCAAAATTTGGATCAAGAAGGAATAAAGGGAGAGCATATTAGGAGATGATGTCATGGGCCATGCAAAATTTTAGAAACAGCAGTAATATTTTCTTCTGGTTTGGGATATTATAAGGAAAAACAATTCTATAGTCTGAACCCATAAAGTATTTCATAGACTTCTTTAAAAAAAGTAATATGGTGGTCTGATGTAAGAAGCACTAGGGGCCCCCTAATTAGAATCTTTGCTTAATAGCAAAATGTGTTCAAATTTCACTGACTGGACTCTGGATCTGGTAATGAGCTTTCTGGAGACAGAATTTTTTCAGAGAAAACCACAGACATCAGGCAGGAAGCTAATTCTACTAAAATTCCCTGAAATCTGAATTTTGTTCTCAGAGAGTTACCTGAACACATCCCTGGCTTTTCCAGACCTTTTTCTTTCATCTTCTCTTTCTTTCCCCTCTCATATTCTCCATATAAATGTGTATGTCTCTCAAGGCTCAAGCTCTTCTCTTCCTACGTTCTTTGTGTTGAAGAACTCATCCCTCTTCCTGACTTTAGCACATCTGCAAGTTGATTATTACCAAAGCTCCAGTCTTATCTGTTCACAAATATGCCCATATCTTTATAAGGTAACTGTTTCCCTTCATCAGTTTTACTTAAATCTGTCATCCCCATTCCTAATGCAGCACTTTAAAAACAAATACACAGAGGAAATATAAATGGCAAATAAACACATAAAGAGATGTTGAACATCATTAGTCATTAGGGGAATGCAAATCAAACCCACAGTGAGGCACCATTGCACACCTACTAATGTGGCTATCATCAAAATGATAGACAATAACAAGTGTTGTCAAGAATGTGGAGTCCTTGGAACCCTCATACTTTGCTCGTGGGAATGTAAAGTGATTAAGCCACTTTGAAAAACCATTTGCAGTTCCTCAAAAAGTTAAACATAGAATACTGGATAATCCAGCAATTGTACTTTTAGGTATATAGTGAAGAGGATTGAAAAATCTGTCAATCAATAACTTGTACATGAATGTTTATAGCAGCATTATTAATAGTTGTCAAAAAGTAAAAACAGCTCAAATATCCGTGAACTGATGAATGGGTAGAAAAAGTGTGTTATATCTATGCAATGGAATAGAATTAAGCCATGAAAAGGAATGAAACATTGATTCACACTACAACATAGAAGAACCTTGAAAATATTATACTAGACAAAAAAGAATCCAGGCATAAAAGGCCTCATATTGTATGACTCCATATATGTAAAATGTCCAGAACAGGCAAATTCATAGGGACAGAAAATAAATTAGTGGGTGCCAGAGGCCAGGGGGAGACGGCTGGGAAATGATTGTTAAAGGGTACAGAGTTTCTTTAAGGCGTGATAAAAATGTTCTGGCATTGGATAGTGGGGATGGTTATACAACTTTGTCAATATATTGAAAACCACAGATATGTACTTTAAAAGGATGAATGTTATGCTATGTGAATTATACTTCAATATGTTCTGAAAACTAACTTGTTTTCACCAAACAGCTCTTCTCAAAGTCCTGCCTTCTTCATCAGCTCATCCCAGGACCTCAGTTGTGACCTCACAGATCTCACTCTACCAATATGGATCCAGTGCCCACTGCGTGCAGTGACACTAACAGCTCACACTTACTGAGCACTCTGCCCACTCAAGTTATTTTTGGAGGTACTTTACATTTACTCATTTAATCTTCACAACAACCCCTTTCAGCAAATGAAGCACTTAAGGTAGAGAAGTTAATGTAACTTGCCCAAAGTCACACTGCTAGTAAATGTTAGGGCATTTCAGATTTCAGATCTGACTCCTGAATCTATATATCTATATCTATGTCTATGTCTATATCTATAGGCTTTCCTGTCTCCAGTCTCCGTGTTCTACAATCTCTTCTGCAGACTTTTGCCAAACTGGTTTTCCTTAGATATTATTTAAAACCTCTCTTCCTTTGAACAAAAACCTTCCCTGGGTGTCTATTTTTTTTTTTTTTTTCAAACTTAGTCTAAATCCTTTCCCCAGAGGCTTGTCTTTAAGGCAAGGTGTCTCTAACTCGCCTAATTAGCAGTGGCTCCTTTTGCTTTAGGAAGCTGATTTCACTCTCACTACATCACGAATAGGTCCTCATAGCTGCTCCCCCTTGTCTTGAAAGCATGGGAAAGCCGAATTTGTTGGAGAATGTTTGCACTGATTAATAGGTAAAGGCATATGTTTTATGTATTGGTTTCACCTATGTTTTCTACTTTTACTTTAGTTTTGCCCTTTTTTTCTGACATATTTAAGATATATTTTATCTTGCTACACATGGTAATTAGAAAGGGGGAAAAGATATCCCTATATAAATTGGCTGCTTTAAAACCAGATGACCTGAGATGACCACAGAGTTTTCCTTCCTGAGAACTCACTTCCATTTTGCTTTAGGAGAAATACTTGCTGGGCTTCTTGGGATATGAAATGTAAAGACCCCAAAGGCAGAGGCTGACGGAAAAGTAAAGAAACTGGAGTGAAGAGTAAAGAGAGCTGTTCTGTACTGCAATGAAAGAGGATTTTAAGAGTTGGCCTCTGACAGCGTGAGACAGGACCATGCTTTAAGAACAAGGGGGTGGGTTATTGGGAGAGAGAAGTGGACCTAGTTGCTAGTCAAGAGAAAGGCTTTGGAAGATTGGCCAATGACGAATCATCAGAGTCAGGGAGGGCTGAGGAATTTGTAAGAACGGAGGTGTTTGGCACTCAACTTTGTTTGTGTTCTGTGTCATGCTATCTCTCTCCAGACCCAACAAGCCTTCAGTTAATAATAGCCTGTGACTTGCAGCCTTGACTTACTGGTGATTTGGGCCCAGAACAATGGGTTGTTGTCTGCAGAGGAGGAGCATGAGCAGGGGCTCATAGCCACGGATTCTGAAAGAAACAGGTGCCTGAGACAGTGAGAGCAAGAGGACTCCCAGTCAGATCAAGCCATGCAACCATTTGTGAGAACCTCCCTTTTTCTTTAAACTTAATAAAAGAAGGCACCAGAGAGGCTATAACTGGCCACAACAAAGCTAAGGTCTCCTGTGAGATCTCTACATAGATGATTGTGTTCCGTGTCTTTATAAACTGCCCTGTTTTCTTTCCAGCCAAAGGTAGACTGAGAAAGAAAAGAGCATTTATATCCCTCTGCATTTGTTCATTTACTTCCTCTTTTCTTGAATGGCTGTAACTTGAAATGGTCCAAGCTTACTGTTCTCCAGGGCCTAAAATCAATCTCCCCTCTTCCAGGAAAGAGACCCTGATGTTTCACCCCATATTTCTTACAGATGGTTCTCTTAGGGCAGTTGTCAATGTGCTATCTCCAAACCAGGAGCATCGTTTGGTAATTGTGAGAAAAGCAAATTCTTGGGCCCCTCCCAGACTCACTGAATAAGTAATCTGTGTCTTGACAAGCCCTCCAGGTGATTCTGAAGCCCCCTAAAGTGTGATACCCAACACCGAGGATAGCGTCATCTTGATAGAGTATGAGTTGGATAATACCACTTCTCAGTTCAACACTTACCAATGGGTTCCCATCTCAGTGCAAACAAAAACCAAAGTCTTCCTACTGGCCTTCAAGGTCCTACATGCACGGTGGCTCCCCCATCACCTCTCTGACCCCACCTCCTGCCACCGTGGCCATCACTGATTCCACTTTTATCACCATGGCCTCCTTGGCATTTCTAGAACATTCCGGGATTGCTTGTACAGTTCCTGGATTGTGTCTTCCAAGTGGGACACGCTTCCCAAGAGATGTGCACACACCTTCCCTGCCTCCTTCAAGTCAATCTTCCTCAGAGAAGCCTTTGTGGTCCCCCCACATACATAAGCCCATCCTCACCAAGACCATCTTGCCTTGATTTCTAATTTATTTTTCTCCATAAAGTATATATAGCATATAATACCATGTATATTTTATTCCCTCAAATTGTATATTGTCTGTTTCCTTCCACTGGACTGTAAGCTCCATGTAGACAGAGATTGTCTTTTATTTTTTTCCTGATTTGTTCACTTAGATAGTGTTTGGCACATCCCATGATGAGTGTTCAATAAATATTTGCTGAAAGTGTGACTTCAGCAGTTTGCTATTTTTCTCTTGTCCATAAAGTGCCCCATACATTGTAGTCTGTTGCCAAATTAATTGTTGTAAGCTCCACTGACACACTACGTGTTATGGTTTGAATCAAGTTCCCCATAAAGACATGTTCAAGTCCTAAACCTTGGTCCTGCAAATGTGAAATTATTTCTTAATAGGATCTTTGAAGATGTTATTAGTTAATATGAGATCAAACTGGATTAAGGTGGCTCTAATTGAGTAAGTCTGGTGCCCCTATAAGAAGAGGAAATTTGTAACAGAGAAAGAGAGAGTGAGAGCGAAGGTCATGTGACTGAGGTAGCTGCTAAGCTGTGCCACAAAACAAGGAATGCCATGGATCGCCAGCAGGTCACCACCAGGATCCAACATGCTTCAGAAGAAGCATGACTGGCAAACTCTTCTTTTTTTTTTAAATTGATTTTATTTTTTCTTTGTGGTGTACAGTTTCTTTTCATTGCAGGTGTTTGAAAGGCCTCTTGCTGTCTGTGTCCATTTGCTGGGTGATCTTCTGTGTCCATTTCTTTGCCTTCTCTTCCATTTTTCTCCTCCAGGTTTCACCGAGATTCGATCCTAGGGACCTCCGATTGGGAAAGAGGCACCCAGTCACTTGCGCCACTTCAGTTCCTGGTTTCTGGTGCATCTCACCTTGGCTCTACCCTGCATCCCTCTTTTGCTGCATGGCTTGGGGGGCCTGGCTCGCCACGTGTCTGCACGGGCCTGTGGCTAACTTGCTAGCCTTTTTTTTTTTTTTATTTTACCAGGAGGTCCCTGGGATCAAACCCCGGTCCTTCCATATGGTAGACGGATGCCCAGCCACTTGAGCCACATCCGCTTCTTGCAAACTCTTGATTCTGACTTCTAGCCTCCAGAACTGTGAATGAGAGGCAATAATTTTCTATTATTTTAAGCCACCTAGACTGTGGTACTTTGTTATAGTATCTCTGACAAACTAAGACACCATGCCTTGGGTGTCTAAATTCCCCACTGAGCCTAGTGCCATGATAGGACTTGCAGGGCACAAGTGCTCCTCAGTTGTAGGTCTAACCCTGTTGTCTCCTCGGCTTGGGATCCAAGACAGAAAACCCGTGATTACCCGGTGAACTCCAGGGCTTCTGCCCTCCCACCTTCCACCCCAATGCTCAGTTCCCAGCCTGATATCTGATCCTGTCCTTGTCCAGTCACAATTTCCAAACATCTCCCCTGGCAGACACAGAATCCCCCTCTCACTGACTGCATTTCTCTCCCCCAGGCTACCTCTTCTCAGGCAGCCTCCATCTGTCCCTCACTGTGTTCCAACAATTCAGCATGACAGCTGAGATCTATAATTTATTAGTACCCTTCTGCTGGACCTTTTATTTATGTCTTTGCCTTTTTCTTGGGCATCGTTGGTACACCAGCATTAGTTAGCACCATGAGAGATATTGCAGGTGTTTGAAAGGCCCCCAAACGCAGGTAATCCAAGTCAAGCATTGGGTTAAAATAAGTAATTTGACATGCCGGAAAATGCTGTGCAAAGGAGGGGAAAGTCTTTATTACTTTGAAACAGCAACCTAGAAACTCTTCACTACCCTTCTTATTTGCTTTTACCTGCATGCATAGTAAAATCATATTTTGTTCATGGAAGAAATATGTATATGGAAGCTGAGCATAAGTGAGGGTAGGGCCAGACAGCAGGCATAAATTGTCTTCCCAAGCCTCAGTAGGCAATATGTGTTTTTAATAATCATCTGGTAATTAACAGCTGTGATTCAAAGCCTTTCATTTGGAAAAAATAATAATAATTTTACTTCATGGTGCCAGAAGCCAGATGGGCAGCCAAAGAGAGAGGCCTCCAGCTATGGTGAAGGTGAGGACGATGGGCTCCCTCATCGGCCCGCAGCTGGTTCAGCATCTGGATGGGAGAACAAAGCCCATGGCCCAGGTACCTGTCCCCCTCCAGCACCCTTGTCCACTTAGTGCTAATTACAGTATTTGTTTTGTAATCCCTGCCATTAAAAGTGTAATCCTCTCCTCCTCTGACTTGTTCTAAATGACCTCTTAAAAAAGATGCACTGCCTGATAAATAATGTCAAACTGAGAAATTATTTCGAAACACCTCATGACCATGAATTCTTTATCTGGTTCAAAGAAATTGCATTGGCCCTTAGGTGTCTTTGCTGCTTGCTATCCCCCCCTCCTCCCCCACCACACACACACACACACACACACACACACACACACACACACATATCAGCTTTCTTCTGCCTGTCAAACCAGGGTCAATGAAGAGCACATCCTCTCTCAAATGCCATGTGTCTTCAGCACATATACAAAATATCTTCCCAAATCTATCTCTCTCCTCTCTCTTCTCTTTCTGTCTCTGTCTCTCTCTCTCCCTCCCTTCCTCTTTCCTTTCTCTCCCACCCTCCCTCTCTGCCTCTATTCTTCTCTTTCTCCTTCTCTTTTCCTCTCCCTCTGTTTCTCACTTTCCCTCCCTCCCTCCATCCTTCTCTTCCTCTCTGTCTTTTCTGTCTTTTTCTGTCTTTTGGTCTGTCTGTCTCTCACACACACATATAAACACACCCCTCTTTGATGAAGATGCTAGGGGATTCGGGGAAGGGGAAACATGAGATAAGAGAGGAGGGAGACAAGAAACAACCTACCTGGATATGTTTACATTATATTTCTCATTAGGGCCAGTGGCTGGTACCCTAGAGACTTAGAGTACAATGGCTGAAATAATTTGAAACCTGACATGGTTTTGAAGACTTTGTCTTCCTTCACAAAGAAAGAAAGAGAGGAAGGAACGACGGAACAAAGGAAGGTAAGGAGGGAGTAAAGGAAAGTCAGGAGTGCTCTCTATAACCTACCATCTTTAATTCTGCTTTTATTTGCTAGGTGTTTAACATGATTCTGTCATGAGGTAGTTAGTCTACAGCAAAACTGTCTTGGAGACAACCGAATGCTGCCCCAGCTACTGCATGATATAAATCCCTTCAGTGGAAGAGGATGGTTGTAGCAGATCCACGGCTCTGCAGGATTTCATCTATCACCAGGAACAATAGCAGAGCAGCAGTTGCCTTTCCAGCCCGGCATTGAGGCACTTAATATTTTGATGGTTGCCATGGCAAGCAAGCTTAAAACACCACTGGATGATGCGAGTGGCAAAAGATAATGCTTCATAACTTTCAACGACCAGACTCGGAAAAGGGGATTTTTTAATAGTATAAATAACAGCGAAAGGAGGATCAGAACTGTATTCTAGTCTCAGTTCTGCCATTAAATATCTTTGTGACCCCAGAGGGTATATCACTTAACCTTTCTGTGCAGAGAGAAATGTTCTGCAAAATTAACGAATGGTAATGAATGCATTATATATCAGGATTATAAAAATATAATAATAGAAATTGTGACACCACCTCTGTCACTAACCAACTGTGAGACTTGAGATATTTCACTTGGCATCTCTGGGTTATCATTTCCTCATCGAAAAAATTGGAGATGATAGATAAATATTATAGATAGTGTGATTTAGGATGCAAATAGGAAATAAAGAAGAATGGGATTCTCAGATTAACACATCATAATGGAAAAGAAGAAATAACAGCTATGCCCTTGGGATGTCCTATTTTGGGGACTCATTTGCCATGGGTACAACCTTGTTACTTCTCTGGTTGTCCCGCAGTGCCCTACACATTTATTGACGCTCAACACAAGCTGAGTCGAACATCTCACTCTGCTACTTGTTATGATCCTGCTCACCATGTGGTTCAATTGCAAAGCTGAAAATAAAATTCCAGCATCAGCATATTTATTCTCATCAGTAGATTATCCTTCATCTTCCTCCTTCTCTTTCTGCGGAGGTTAGCTGAGATCTTGAACTCTGCATGTTTCTAAATTAAAACATGGATTCAATTATTTAGGTGCTTAGAGAATGACCTTGGAATTTTGCTGTATAGTTATGAGTCAATATCAAAGGAAACTCACCGAAATTTTCCTGTGGGCAGCAAGGAAATAAGCATGCTGTCATGTAAATGCCAAACATTTCATGCTTACTGAGTATGGTTTCATGGGAAAAATTACTGGCTACATATCCAGAATACACCCTATCTAAGAATAGTGAGCTGGCACATTTAGAGCCTTGAAGAACATTATTTAAGTACATGGTGGCATTGGCATAGCAGGGAACAAGCAAATGAAAGAAAATGATAGTAATGATAATTGTACTTGCACCTGTAATTATTTATCAGGTACTAACTACTTACCAGGCTAGGTTCTCTATGAGCATTGCTTTCTTTAATTCTTATAACAACTCTAAGAGATAGGCAATGCAATCCTTACTCTGAAGATTAAGAGACTGAGCTAAAGCTTATGATATTTAAGAAACTTGACCAAAGTCATGCAGCTCTTTGGTAGACAGAGATGGGATTTGAATCTAGGAATATTTGACTCTAAAGACAGCACTCTCAACCATTTTGCATATTCAATATTTACTGAGCACATATGTTGCTGGCTAATGTGCTGAATATGATAAAAATAATTCATTTTATGATTACAAAAGCCTAGTGAATGCTCATTATTATCTCCAAATTAGAGGTGAGAAAACTGAGATTCAGAAAATTTAGGAAACTCACCTCAGGACATCTAGCCAGTAAGAAGAGGAGTCAAATCTAACTCAGGTCTTTGGCTTCAAACCCCCTGTGCTGAGATGAAATTTGAGAGTGGCAAGCACAACATCATAGCATGAAGGAAGGAGTAGTGTTGGAATAATGTTGCTGCCAATTAACAGGGCTACCTTGGGAAAGTCATTTATCCTAATTGTACGGAAAGTTTTATGGAGGGATGACAACATTAAGGTATTTTAGAAGGTACCTCTATTGTTCTTTCTAGTTCTGAAATCATTGATGCTATGTGCAAGAATTTTTACAGAGGAAAGAAAAGCAATTATGCTTAACTGGAAATAGAGAAGGATTTCTACATACAGACAGGAAGGGAAAAGATAAAAATAATTTTAAAAAGAGTTTACACCTTGATATCAGGCAAAGTTGGGTTTGAATCTCAATGTTGCCATCATCACTAAGCTGTCAGCTTTATTGGAGTAAGTATCTAGCCTGATTTCTTCCCCTATAATCCATAATACATACCCATTGAATGAATGAATGAATGAATGAATATTTGAGGTGGAAACAGCCTCCCAAACTTCATGCATTTCATTCCAACGCTTAAGAGCTTTTCATTTCCCAGAGCTATTCACAGAAAAAATGAAGTATACACCTGTCCAATGGTAAGGATTCCTTAGGCAGCATCCAGAAAAAACCTGGGATTTGAAGGTAGGTTCACTGCATCTAACAAGGTATATTCTCCAATGGTTTCTATATAAAATTGGCATCATACTTCCAAATATGCTTGTTATGAGGTTTAAAAGCAATAACTTAGGTCAAGCAACTAGCACACTGCCTGGGACAATGTAGGCAAATAATAATTGTTAATGTCACAATTATCTTTCTAATAAAATGTCACTTGCTGTGGTAATTCTGTAACCTCTGTGGGTAATCTTTTCTGGATCATGGTGCCTCTTTGCTCTAAGGAAGTATCCACTGAAGGACCAGGTCAGGGGGACTGTATTTCTTCCTACAGAGATTTTTAAAGACAGTTTATAGCAAAAATACACGCAAGGTGAACATCCATGTGAGAACAGCACGTTGCAACAAAGGAAGTCTGCTATCTGAGCACAGCCAGACAATTTCCAAATTCCAGTGGTCTACAGCTTGCACCCTTGTGAGTTTCTCCTAAAGTTGAAGCTGTTGTTACTTTCCCACTTAGATCCTGGAGAGTGAATTTCCCAATGGATGTAATGCATGATGATTTGGCTGCTCAACCCCCATTAGCATTTATGGAGCACAACAGGATGCTTAAAATAAACAGGGTCCCCTTGGTCTCCATAAATGCTTCCACACTTAGCAAATAAGTAGTACATTTAGTTTGGAATCACAGGCATGAAACGCTTGTTGCTGAGTTCCTATAGTACCCAGAGGACTTCCATCCAGAAACTCATCATTGCTCTGGCCTGGCCCTCCTGAGGCACTGTTCCCCCACCATATTATGCCTGCAGGGCTATAGGGCTTCTTGCTTCTGTTATGAGCACCCTACCTATGACCTTTGAATATTTTAGTGCAGCTTTCACTGCTATGGATTATTAGGAGCTCTATCCTCACCCACTTCCCTGAATGTTCACTCTCCCATTATGGAACTGACACAGCCAAACAACCTTCTTTAACTACCCAGCACTCTAAGAGGACTTAGGCATGAATATCCTTAGATTCAAAAGCAAATAATCAACTTCCGCTTTCAGCCAAGATGGAGAAAAAGGGACTAGATTACTGTCCCACCTGAATCAAAGCAAAAGACACAACATATATGAAAGAGCATTTTTTTTTTTTTGAGACAGTGGACATGAGTCAATTCAAAGCAGTGATGCCTGAAAGATGGAAGACAAAGAGTTGAACTCTGTGATTGTCCTAATTCACTGTCTTGGGAGAATTTCCAGGCAAGGTGCATGGAGGTGCGACAAGGCAGAGGCTGGAGGAACTCTTAACTGAGTTGATGAGGCTCCAAGGAGAGCAAGGCAGTGAGACTTCACTCAACAAACACCAGAGAGGAGAGAACTGCACAAAGAGAGAACTCCAGAGGTTTGTGGAGTGTTCCATTGCATATGTGTGCAATGAAATTACCCAACGCTGGGGAGAGAACCATCCCACAGGACTTGAGTGAACAGTGCCTGTCACTCACACGGCCAGAGATACTGCCTGTTTTCCAGACTGGAAAACCTAAGAATTCATGAGACCTTGAGTAGAATGTCTTGGTCTAAACTAAATACAGCTCTCATCCCACCAAACAAATCTTAAAAGCAAGATCCAAAATTAATTGAATTTATAGATTAAAAAAAACCTTCACATAAAGAAACATCTAAGCCCAGATGGTTTTATTGGTGAATTCTACCAAATGTTTAAAGAAGAAATAATACTAATTATTTGAATCAAAATTTTTTTTTTCTCCAGAAAATTGAAGAGGAAGGTATAATTCCTGGCTCATTCTATTAGGCCAACATTACTCTTATACCAAATCAGGAAAAACACATTATAAGAAATAAAACTACAGACTCACATCCCTTATGAACAGAGATTTAAAAATTCTAAACATCATTTTAGCAAATCAAATCAAACAATATATAAATAGGATGCATCAGGAATACATACATTTTATCCCAGACATGCAAAGTTGGTTTAGTGTTAGAAAAATCAATCCACGTTCAACATATTAAAAATTAAAATAAGGAAAACCACATGATACTTTCAATGGAGAGTGGAAAAAACATTTGACAAACTCTAACATCCATCCCTGATTAAAAAAAAACAAACAAACTCTTAGTAAATTAAGAATAAGAGATAACTCCCTTGATCTAATAAAGAACATGTTTGAAAACTCTGCAGCTATCATCATATCTAAAGGTAAAAGTGTGAACAGTTTATCAGTAAAATAAAGAACAGTACAATGATGTCCAGTCACATGACTTGATTCAACATTATACTGGCGGTACTACTTAGTGCAATAAGGCAAAAAAAAAAAAAAAAAGTTTGGAAAGAAAGAAATGAAAAAAAACTGCCATTCATACTTATAGTGTATCTGATGGAATTTACAGATAAAAAAGTATTAGAACTAGTAAATGAGTATAACAATGTTTCAGGACTAAAAAATAATATACACGTAATAATCAATTGTATTTCTATATGCTAACAATGAACAATCTGAAACTGAAATTAAGCACTTTCATTTAACAAATCATACTTTGACATAAATTTGACAAAGATGTCCAAGATCTGTACATTGAAGACTAAGAAATTAAAGAACATCTAAATATATATATGGACTGAGTCAATTGTTCAGATGTCCCTTCTCCTCAACTAAATCCATAGATTCAAATACAATCCCAATTAAAATTTTAGAAGGCTTTCTGAGTAGAAATTGGCAAGCTAAAAATTATAACATTCATATGAAAATGCAAAAGACCTAGAACAACCAAAGCAATCTTTAAAAAGGAGAACAAAGTTAGAGACCTAGCATTACCTGACTTCAAAGGAATTCTTACATAAAGATCTGGTAATCAAGACAGTTTATCATTAGGATATACAGTAGCTCAATGCAACAAAACAGAGTCCAGAAATTGACCCCAACCTATGAGCACAACTGATTTTTGACAAGGTACAAGGGCAGTTCAATGAAAAAAAGACAGTCTTATCTGCAATGATGCTGGAACAATTGGATAGTCATTTGTTCAAAAATTATTTCAGTAAAAACCTTGAACCATATACAGAAATCCACTCAAAATGGATAAAATACAGAACTGTGAAATCTTCTAAAAATGGAAGAAAATCATCATGATCTTGCTTTAAAGTAACACACACTTCTTAGATGTAACATCAAAAGCACAATCTATGAAAGAAAAACAAAAGACAAACTGGAATTCACCAGCATTTTTAATTTTTGTTGTTCAACAGAAACTGTTAAGAGAATTAAAAGACAGGTCACAGACTGGGGAAAATATTTCAAATCATATCTGATAAAGGACTTGTATCCAGAATGTATAGAGAGCTCTCAATATCAATAATAAGAAATAAATCCCACTAAAAAGCATCAAAATATTTGAACAAATATTTCACCAAAGAAGATATACAGACGGCAAATAAGCACAAGAAAAGATGCTCAACGTTGTTATTCTTTAGGGAAATGTAATTTAAAGTCACAACCAGGCACTACTACACACTTATTAGAATGACTATAATTATAATTCCAAGGTTTAGCAATGTTATGAAAGAACTGAAACTCTCCCATACTGCTGGTGGGTATGTAAAATGGTATAACCATTTTAGAAAACAGTTTGGCAGTTTCTTAAAATGCTAAACACACATCTACTATATGTTATTCCACTCCTAGGCTCCTAAGAGAAATAAACTCTTGTGTCAATAAGACTGGTTTTAAATGTTAATACTAGCCAAAAACAGAAAACAAACCCAATGTTCACATTAGGAGAATGGATGAACAAATTGTAGTATATCAATGCCATGGAATACTATTCAGCAATAAAAAATTGGTAAATAGAACAAAGTAAGTATTCTGAATAAAGAGGTCAGAGAAAAGAGAACACAATTGTGTGATTCCAAATATATAAAGTTCTAGAAAATGAAAACAAATTTATGATAGCAGAAAGTACAGCAAAGGTTACCTGGGGACAGGGCAGGAGGGAAGGATTATAAAAAGACACAAGGAAACTTTGGGCTAATGGATAAGTTCACTGTTTTCATTGTGGTGATGTTTCACAAATGTTTGAATATGTCAAAACTTAAATCACATGCTTAAAAATATGTATATAAAAGAAAGCAGATAGTTATTGGTGGAAGGAAACCATATAAAATGTTAAAACATTATGTCCATCCATGTGTCCCATACTGTGCTTCAATCTAAGTTTTCCCCTATCTCTACAAACTAAATCACTTTTGGTAAGTATTCCTAGATTCATTACATGAGGAACCTAGGAATTCCCTAGTCCGATCTTATTGTACATAGGAATAGCAATTCCGTCACTGCCTCCCCATTTGCATTGCTTCTTTTCCCTGGTGTGAACATATTCTCCACACCAGACTACATTTGATTCTAACATAACAGGCTAGAGACATCTAATAGCTTCCCAGAATGCATTTAATCATTTCTTTTTCATTGTATTAATAGAAACCACTACTCCCCATTCCCTGCTTTAGAGAAGCATCCAGCTAAGCACTTATAGACTGGACCCCCAGGCTTCTTGCAGGTTGGTATACACATGTGACTAAGTGTGAGCCAAGGTATATGAGCAAAAGAGGTGCACCTAGCTTCCTGGTGGCTTGCTTTCCATCTCCATTCTTCCTTCCTCTCGTCTTGCTAGCTTGGCATTGGGGACAGCTGGAAGCATCATGGAGACTAAGCATTGAAGATGACAGTCAATATAAGCTTATAGGGTAGAGTTTGCTGCTGTGACTCGTCCTGAAGCACCCAGCATAGTTTCATGGACAAACAGGCACAGGCCTTGCTTCCTCATATTGTCATGGAAAAAGGACACTGGATTCATAGGGTAAGAGGCAGAGTGCACAAGAGAAAGAGAACATCATGTGAAGTTAGATGCCTTATGTCTG
>JAQZBX010051154.1:0-19053 GCA_029593785.1 Cabassous unicinctus | reverse complement strand
ATCTGTCATGGTCATGGGTGGTTAAGATTTGATAGGTTTATAAGATTTTTAAGAGTTTTCTTAGAATCTTCATGCAAAACTAGTATTTGATTTTCTTTCCTTTATAATGATAAAGTGTTATTGGATTACTGGTCTGCTCTTAATAAGAATTAATAATTGGTTTTTCTAAAACATCTGAGTAACTTGCTTAGAAAGATTCGGTATCTTACCAGAAAAATCTCCTGTGCTTTTTATCCTTTATATAAGCATCATTTAATTGGTTCAGAAAACGTTTTCTCACTTTTGAAATAAAGTATTTTTTAACCAAAAAAAAATAAAAAATAAAAACAGAAGCAGGATATAGTAAGATGAAGGTAAGAAAAGAATTAGCATAGGTAGACAAACTTGGTATACAAAAAAAAGGGGGGTGGATAGGAAACAAAGGAAAGGGGAAATCACAGAAAACAAGAAACAAGACACCAGCTCCTAATTTTAAAAAAAGAAGTAAAACAGGGGCTTGGAAGAAAGAGGGATAAAAAAGAACAAAAACAAACACTCAAGCAAGCAATCTGTAGTAGTTTTGCATTTTTATGAATTCCAAAACTAGATACTGGATTATGTTTATAAACTGGTCTGAACCTGGCCAAGATTAAATTATGATTAGGACGTTGATTGTGCCACATCAGTAGCGTGTTGAATCTCTGCCACTTGGTAGGTAGGGACTCACAGAAAAAAAGACATTGCAAAGGACAGAGTTGGAGTTTTGATGTGGGAGTTGAGCTGGAGGCCAGGAATTAAGCACACAGAGGTATAGAGCAGCCCATCCTAGAAAGAATCAAGCCCTGGGGAGAAAAGCAGAGCCCTGGGTAGAGGAACCCAAGAAGCCTGAACTCTTGGCAGACATCAGCAGCCATCTTGATCCAACACATGAAACAAACTATGGTGAGGGAAGTAATTTATGCTTCATGCCCTGGGTACTGTATGTTTCTATCACAAATAAATACCCTTTGTAAAAACAAACAGATTTCTCATATTTTGCATCACCGCCCCTTTGGCTGATTAATACAGAATTAAACAAAAACTTAGGAAAAAGAGCATCTCCTCTTAGGCCCCTGAGTAGCTTCTCAGGCTTTTGGTGTTCATCAACCAATTACCCTGCAGACTGCCCTCTGCAGGATTTTAATTGCTTATAGCAAATAAACTAAGTTAAATTTTTTAAAAAGGAAATGTTTTTAACATAAATGAGACCCAAGAAAAGCTAATACAAAAATAATGTCTATGGGTTCCCTGTCCTAAAGTATGAGCTGGATGTTTGATAACCCAGTGGATCACTACTCTAAGGAGATATGGAAATTGAACCAGGGACCTCATGTATTTAAAGTGGAGACTCCTCTACTGAACCAAATGTTCTCCTTGGGTCAATTAGCTAGAGAGCTATCCAGTCACTTTCCTTAGGGTGGGTTTGACTCTTTGCAGTTGGGTAGATTCCTACAAAAAAGGAGCTTGTCTGTCCCTGCCACCATTCCATTCTTATTGCTTTATCTCACACGGCAGCAGGAAATGATAGCCTGTATGATCAGATCCCCCATGCCTCTCCTGGTCAGGTTGAGTTCCTTTTTGAAATTCAAATGGGAACATGGTATCCAAACTTACTGCAGAGAAATGACTCTCAACCATCTTCTCTACATCCTCCTCCTCGCAAGGGACACTAAACAGGCTCTTGGAAGGTTATTAAGCTTTTTCTACTGCTCGGCTTCCTTAGGGAAGTTGGTATTTTGATAGCTTTTAGCACAAGAGTAGTCAAATGCCTTACTCTGCCCTCTCCCAGCCCAAGTTCGTCTCTCCAACGTCGATTAGATAAATCAGGTGACCTTATCAATTTTGCCTCTCCCCGCTTCCTGGATTCACCTTTTACCAGCTGGCATGTTCCCTAACATTCAAAGGGGGTCCAGGTAATCAAACCCACAGAAATGAAACCACTCTCCACTCTTCACCAGGACCCTCTTACTCCTGGAGAATGCTATCTTATTCAATGGCTAGTGCGAGTCCGGGGGCTCACAGTGGCTTTTTGCTTTGAGGTTGGGGCTTTGCCACTCACTGTTTCCAGCCACTAGGGCAAAAAAACTCTCATTTTTCCCTTGGGCTTTTTACCTCTCTGTCCAGTTCCCTCCAGATCAAAATGCTCTGAAGCCTCCTGCTCTGTGGGTTCCAAAAAGAGCTCTCTTAAACTGGATCTTGCCCCTTCTCAGCCGTATTTTGTGAAAGAGCTGGTGAGTGCCCATTTAAATCAATATCATCTTGCTGTATCTACCTCCTACTAATATATTGACCTTACCTTTTCTCTTTCGATCTCTGTCATACACATTTAATAGGTTTGCTAGTTAGAAACACTATCATGTCCTTTCACTATTTATATTCATTTCCTAAGAGTTCCAAATGAATTTTTAACCAATTCTGCACAGAATAACACTCAGCTTTACATTCTCCACCCTCATTCTATTTTCTGGTGACCTGTATTCTAATTATTAACTCCATGAGATTACACATTATATTTAATTCATAATCATAAGAGCACAATCATTCAGTATTTTCCTTTTGTGTCTGTTTGCTTCACTCAACATCATGTCCTCCTGGTACATACATGTTGTCATAAGCTGCATGACTTCCATTTCTTCTTACTGCTGTATAATATTCCATCATAAGTATACACCACAATTTGTTTATCCATTCATCAGTTGATGGACACCTGGGTTGGTTCCAAGTTTTGGCAATCATGAATAATGCCTCTCCAAATATCAGTGTGCACATGTCTTTTCCTGCCACTGCTCTCAATTCTGGGTAAAGACATAGAAGTGGTATTGCTAAGTCATATGGCAAATACATATTCAAATTCTTTAGGAACTTCCAAATAGTCCTCCACAGTGATTGAACCATTCTACTTTCCTATAAAGAGAGAATAAGTATTCTTATCTCTCCCCGTCCTTTCCAACACTTAACAGTATTCTTACGTTTCCATAGTGGCCATTCTAAAATGTGTGAAATTATATCTCATTGTAATTTTCATTTGGATTTCCTGAGTTTTAGTAATATTGAACATTTTTTCATGTTTTTTCACCATTTGTATTTCTTATTTAGACTATAGTCTTTAAAGTCTTTTACCCATATTTCAATTTGACTTTAATTGTTTCATTGTATTATCTCTTTATATATCATGGATATTAAACCCTTATCAGATACTTGATTGCCAAATAATATTCTCCCTTAGAGTTGAGTGCCTTTTCTCCCTTTTGACAAATTCCTTTGAAGTGAAAATGTGTTTAATTTTGAGGAAGTCCCATTCATCTATTTTTTCTTTTGTTGCTCATGTTTTGTGCGTAAGGTTTAAGAAACCACTGTCTACCACAAGGTCTTGAAGATGTTTTCTTACATTTTCTTCTAGGAGTTTTAAGGCTGTCACTTTTATATTTAGGTCATTGATCCATTTTGTGGTAATTTTTGTATGAGGTGTGAGATATGGCTTTCTTTCTTCTTTTGGATATGTGTGTCTGGTTCTAATAACCACCATTTGTTGAACAGACTGTTCTAGCCCAGTTAGAAGGGCTTGAGAGCCTTGCCAAAAATGACTTGATTGTAGATAAGAGGTTCTATTTTTCAGTTTTCTATTTGTTTCCTTTGGCCAATCTGACCATCTTTATACTAGTACTATGTTGTTTTTACCAGTGTAACTAAATAATATGATTTAAAGCCAGGAAATAAGACTTCTCCAAGTTAATTCTTCTTTTCAAAGACATTTTTGGCTAAACAGGTTCCTTAACCTTCCAAATAAATTTCATAATTTTCTTTTCCTTTTCTATAAAAACATTGTTGGGATTTTTATTGGGATTGCATTGATTCTTTAAATCAGAATGGATAATTGAATATGAGAATAAAATATATCAAAACCTATGGGACATTGACAAGACAGCGCTGAAAGGGAAATTATAACCCTCAATGATTAAATTCAAAAACAAGGGGATTATGGGAACATGGCCAACAGGTTAGGCAGATAAACCTCACCTTTCACTAAAACAACAGAGAGAGAGCCACAGGTTGCCATGTGGACCTGCTTTGGCGTACAGCAAACCAGGACACCTGTTACCAACCTTGAGAAAAGTGAGAGTCAGAGAGGAGAAGAAGCCAAAACAAGTAATCATGAGTTATTAAACCTCCGGGCTGCCAGGAAAGGCTCGCCTCCCCCACCCTGAGATATTAAGTGAGGATAAACTCCTGGGGAATTTTATCTTACAGAGAGGAGAGCAGATATATACTTCCTTTGGATATATGCTTAACAATTCAGTTGTTGACGGACATTTGGGTTGTTTCCAACTTTTGGCAGTAGTGAATAATGCCACCATGAACATAGGTGTCCATATATCTGTTCATGTCCCTGCTTTCAATTCTTCTGTTTATATACCCAGCAGTGGAATTGTTGGATTATATGGTCATTCTATAGTTAGATTCATGTGGAATCAGAAAACTGACCTCCACAGTTGATGCTGAATTCTAAATTTCCACCAGCAGAGAATAAGGGTTGCCATTCATCAACAGCTTCTCCAACACATGTATTCCTCTAATTTTTAATAGCCAGCAGTCTAATGAGTATAAGAAGATATCTCTTTGTAGCTTTGATTTGCAATTCCCTAATAGTGATGTTGAGCATATTTTCATGTGCTATTTAGATATTGGTATTTCTTCTTTGGAGTAGTGTCTATTCAAATCACCTGCCCATTTATTAATTGGATTTATTGTCTTTTAATTTTCAAGAGTAGGATTTCATTATATATTCTGGGTATTAGGCCCCTATAATATATATGGTTACCAAATATTTTCTCCTATTGATTAGGCTGCCTTTTCACTTTCTTAACAAACTCCTTTGAGGTGCAAACGTTTTTAATTTTGAGGAATTAAAACTTAATTTTCTTTCATTGAGTGCTTTGGGTGTAAAGTTCATGAAACCATTTCCTGATACATGTCCCTGTAGATGCTTTCTTACATTATCTTCCAAAATCTTAATGGTCTTGGCTCTTATATTTCGATCTTTTAAAAGTGTTGTGTAGTTTTCTGCATATAAGTCATTTACATCTTTAGTTAAACTTATTCCTAGGTATTTAATTCTTTTAGTTGCTATTGTAAATGGTAGTTTTCTTGATTTCCTCTTCAGATTACTCATTATTGGTGTACAGAAATCCTACTGATTTTTGCATGTTGATCTTATACCCACAACTTTACTGAACTCATTATAAACTCTAGAAGCTTTGTTGTGGATTACTCATGGCTTTCTATGTATAGTATCAGGTGTTTTGCAAATAGTGAAATGGTCTTGGCTCTTATATTTCGATCTTTGATCCATCTTTTATAAGGTGTGAGATGGTGATCCTCCCTCATTCTTTTGGGTATGGATATACAGTTCTCCAAGCACCATTTGTTGAAGAGACCATTCTCTACCAGTTGAGTGGGCTTAGTGAAGATGTCAAATATCAGTAGATGGTATATATGAGGATCTATATCAGGGCCCTAAATTCGGTTCCTTTGGTGAATATGTCCATTCTTGTGCCAATGCCCTGCAGTTTTGACCACTGTAAATCAAAGAAGACTTAAATGGAAGAATATTCCCTGTTCAAGCAGGATTGGTGTAAGTTCTTTCAAGAAAGTTTGGTAGAATTCACCTGTGAAGCCATCTGGTACTATGCTCTTTTATTTGGGAAGCTTTTGATGACTAATTCTATCTCGTTACTTGTGATTGGTCTGTTCAGTTCATCAATTTCTTCTTTTGAAAATGTGAGCAGCTTGTGTGTTTCTAGGAATTTGTCTATTTCTTCTAAATTATCCATCTTGTTGACATCATTTTTCAAACTATCCTCGTATGATACTCATTATCTCTGTGGTGTCAGGGGTGATATCCCCTTCTTCATTTCTTATGTTATGTATTTGCATATTCTCTCTGTGTTTCTTGTTATTCTAGCTAAGTTCTTGTTTATATTCTCAATCTTCCTGAAGAACCAGCTTTTGGGCTAGTTAATTTTTACTAGTGCTTTTTTCTTTTCTATTTCATTTAGCTCTGCTCTAATCTTTGTTATTTATTTTTCATCTATTTCTGTTGGGGTTAGTTTGTTGTTCTTTTTCTAATTCTTCCACGTTGGAAATTAGGTTTTGATTTTAGCTCTTTCTTATTATTTAATATAGATATTTATGGCTATGAATTTCCCTCTCAGTACTGCTTTTGGTGCATACCATAGGTTTTGATATGTTGTGTTGTCATTTTCATTCGTTTCAAGGTAGTTACTGATTTCTTTTGAGATTTCCTCCTTGACTCACTGTTTGTCTATGAGCATCTTGTTTAACTTCCATATCTCTGTGCCTAATCTGGTCTTACTGATCTCCAGCTTCATTATATTGTAGTCATCGAAATTACTTTGTACAATTTCCATCTTTCTGAATTCATTAAGAGTTGCTCTGTGGTCTAGCATGTGGTCTCTCTCAGAGAATGATCCATGTGCATTTGAAAAGAATGTATATCCCACTGTATTTGGGTGCAATGTTCTGTATATGTAAATTAGGTCCAGGTTTTCTAATGTATTATTCAGTCTTTGTTTCTTTATTTATTCTTTGTCAAGATGCTTTGTTTAATGGTGATAATGGTGTATTAAAATCCCATACTATAATTGGAAATGCATCTATTTCTCCTTTTAGTTTTTCCAGTGTTTGCCTCGTGTATTTTGATGTGCCCTGGTTAGGTGCATAAATATTTATGTTTGTTCTTTCTTCTTGGTAGGTTAACACTTTTATTAATATGTAGTGTTCTTTGTCTCTTGCAATAGTTTTGTATTTAAAGTCTATCTTGTCTGATGTTATTATAGCTACTCCCACCCGTCTTTGTCTATTGTTTGCTTGTAAAATTGTTTTCCAACCATTCACTTTCAGCTTCTTTGCATTCTTAAGTTTAAGTGGTTTCTTATAGACAGCATATAGATAGGTCATATTTCCTCATCCATTCTGCCAATCAGTGTCTCTTTTTTAAATATATTTTTTTATTTATTAAATATACATAGATTATATAAATTTTATAGAAAAATTATAGGGATTGCCGTATGCCCTGATCCCCATACCTCCCACAACATCTTCCAAAAACAACATCTTTCATTAGTGTGCCACATTCATTACAATTGATAAATGCATCCTGGGGCATTGCTATTGAGCATAGACCATTGTTCCTATTATAGTTAAATGTGTCTTCCACATAATTCTGCTGGCTATGGGAAGATTTAATGGCCTATATATGTCATTGCAATTCCATTCAGGATGATTCCCAATCCCAAAAACTCTCCTCATTACACTTGTTTTCCCTCAGAGTGTTCAGTGACCACTGCCCCCAAATCAATGCTGTGATTTTTTCAATTTTTAGAATCACAATGTGTCTAGAGTAGAATACCAGTATGTCCACTCTAGTCCATGGTTCTTTCCCCAATACTGATGATTCTGGGATGGTGATGTACACTCCATCTCTAATTGAAAGGGGGATTCGATCTCATACAGCTGACAGATGGGGCTCTCTTGCTTGCAGTTGTAGGCTCTTTTGTTTCCTTGGTATGGTGGTTGTCAATCCTCAACTCCTTGTTAGTTGTACTGGGTGAGTCCAATGAACAGGAGAGTAAGTGTTGCAACTCTACTGAGGCTCAGGGCCCAGCTGGCACATGGAGAGCCCAAAGACTTAGGTCTCTTTAATGTACACCCACCCACTCCAGCACCAAGTATAGATTCAAATAGAAGGGACTGATAAGCCATGTGAAGCCATAACTGAGTCCAACTCTGTCACAATTAGGAGCACAAACTCCAAAATAGGGCCCACTGGCAAGGCATCAAACTCCAGAGCTCTCTGTCCTGACCAGAGGACCTGGGTGTCTTTAGAGCCCTCAGGAGAACCACTATTTTAAGTAGTATCCACTTTAGTAGTCTGTAAGATCCTGCTGAGATGAGCATAAGTGTTACCTCTGGGATAACCTCCCAACCCACTTTGAAGTCTCTTAGCCATATAAACTTATTTTACTTTACATTTTCCCCCTGTTATTTGAGGACTTTTTCCTGTTGCAGTGCTTGTTGATGCTTGGTAGTAATCCCTCAGTGCCAGGGAGGCTCATCCCCAGGAATCTTGTCCCACACTGGGGATATGGTAATGCATTTATATGCTGAGTTTGGCTTAGAGAGAGGCTATATTTGAACAACAAGGAGGCTCTCAGGAGGCAACTATTAGGCACCCTACAACACTAGGATAAGTTTCATTTTCTAGTGCAAGGGCTCATAAGCATAGTCATCAATATCAAAGACCAATTAATGGACCATCTTCCTTCACCAGTCATTGCCCCTGCACTTGGGGGCTGTTGATGCTCTATTAGAGAATATGACAGAGCTCTCCAGGATGGAAATTCAATATTCTCTCAGTTATTGCCCCATGAACATTGGAAAACATTTATATAACTTTTACATATGTCTAGTTGAACTTCCTCCCATGTATTCCCTGTCACTGACACCCCACACCCATGATCCTCCCCTGCCCCTTTTGTACCCTTCTGTGGCCTAAAGGTTCTTAAAAAATGAAGACAATAAAATAGCCAAATATAATTAAGAGGAAAATGAAATAGTAATGGTAAGTTTAAATTTAAGAAATAAATACATAAAAATTTAAAGAAAACTAAAATAAAATTTAAGAATTGGGATATTAAAATAATGAAAGTCTTAATTTTTTGACATTTTGCCTTTCATCACTGTAATATCTGGGTTTCTTTGTATGTACAGTGACATTTTCTTCCATTTATTCCCCAGTGTCTTACTTATTTTCCTTTTGAAGGGCAAGAGGTCCCAAATAGCCAAAACATATTGAAAAAAGGGGAGATGATAGTGTTCTACATGATCTTGGTATGATAGATACAGGTCATGTTGTATTGCATCAAAGTTTATAAAAGTGTATGAAACAAAATGTAAACCATAATGTAATCCACTTACCATGGTTGGTAGCTATGTTTCAATATTTGTACATCATTTGTAACAAATGTACAATCCACATATAAAATGTTTTTTATGGGGAAAAGGGAAATGGGGAAGGATATTGGGTATATAAGAGTCCCCTGTATTCAGTACATAACTATTCTGCAAACTGAATCTTCTTTGAGGACAAAAATGAAGAAAAAAAAGACACTGGGGGAAAAAATGGAAGAAAATGTCACTGTACATATAGGACAACAGATCTTACAGTGATGAAAGTGTAAATGTCAAAAAAATTTTTAAATATATTTTCATTATTTTTTTATCCCAAATTTTTATTCTTTTATTTATTTATTTTTAAAATTTGTACTTTATTTCTTATTTTTAAAACTATCATTATTATTTCATTTTATTATTAATCTTATTTGGCTATGTTATTAGCTTCATTTTTGAAGAAATTTTGGATCACTCACAGAAAGGTTACAACTGTGGCAGGGGAGGATCATTGGTGCGGGTTGTCAGTGATGAGGGATACACGGGAGGAAGCTTACCTGATCATACATATAAGGCATATAAATTTGTTCAAATATTCATGTGGAATTGTCATGGTGGATGGAGATTCACACAATAACCTAAGAAATATCAAATCCTATCCTGGGCTACACTGCCACATTCTCTCATAGATCAGTGGAAATCCCTGAAGTACAGAGGCAATGACAGGTGAAAGTGGATGGTCCTTTTTCAGGCACTTGTAATTAAAAACTGCGCATATGATGCTTTTCTCTTGAAATTGAAACTTGGCCTAGTATTATAGGGTGCCTAAGAGTTGCCTACTAAGGACCTCATTGTTGCTCAAATGTGGCCTCTCTCTAATCCAAACTCAATATATAGATACATTACCTTCCCCTCAGCATAGGACTTGAATTCTGGGAATGAGTGTCCCGGGCACCAAGGTATTACTCCTAAGCACCACCTAGCATTGCAACTGGAAAAGGACCTTGACCAAAGGGGGGAAATTTTAAAAACAAAAACAAATGGACCTTTGGGCTTTCTATGTGCCAGCTGGGCCCCCTGCATCTCAGGGGAATTGCAACACCTACTCTCCAATTCATTGTCTCACCCAGGACAACTAACATGGAGGTGATAATGGACAAATTCCTTACCAAGGAACTGAGAGAGTCTTCAACTGCAAGCAAGAGAATCCTATCCATCAGCCCTATGAAATCACAGCCCCCTCTCAAGTAGAAGAGGAGTGGGTATCACCATCCCATAATCATAAGGATTGGGGAATGAACTATGGACTAGAGTGGACTTACTGCCTTTCTGCTACAGACTTGAGATTCTAGCAATGGAAGAAATTATATCATTGATGTGGCGGCAGTGATGTAATACAGGGGAATTTTGGGGACTTGGGAATTTTCCAAAATGACATTGCAACAGATATAGGTCATTATAAATCTTGCCATAAGCTACATAATTGGGTGGGAGAGAGTGTAAACAACAATATAAACTTTAATCCATGCTTAGTGGCAGTGCTCCAAATTGTATTCATCAATTGCAATGAATGTCCATACTTCACTAATGAATGATGCTGTGAATATGAGAAACATGGGAGGTGTGTGGAGCGGGCCATATGGGAATCCTTATATTTTTTATGTGACATCTGCATAATCTAAATTTCTTTAAAAAAATAAAATAAAAAAATAAAATAAAAAAACAAGAAAGAGCTAAAATTGAAGATCTAACAGAACACCTAGAGGAACTAGAGAAAGAACAGCAAACTAATCCCATACTAACCTGAAGGAAAGAAAAGGAAAAATTAGAGCAGAAATAAGTGAAATTAAGAACAAATAAAAAAATAGAGAGGAACAACCAAACCAAAAGTTGGTTCTTTGTGATTATTAACAAAATTGACAAACCCTTAGCTAGACTGTCAAATAAAAAAGAGAGAAGACCCATATAAATAAAAATAAAAATGAGTTGAGCGATATTACCACTGACAAAACAGAATTAAGAGAGATCATAAGAGGAAACTATGAACAGCTGTACACCAAAAAACTAGGCAATGTAAGTGAGATAGAGGAATTCCTAGAAATTCATGAACCACCTACACTGAGCAGAGAAGAAACAGAAGACTTCACCAAACCAATTACAAGTGATGATATTGAAACTGTCACCAAAATCCTCCCAAAATTGAAAAACCCAGGACAAAATTGCTTCAAAGGCAAATTCTACTTATCAGTAAATGATGATCCAATACCAATTATGCATAAGCTCTTCCAAACAATTTAATAATAGAAAACGCTACCAAATTCATTCTATGAGGCCAAACATCTCCCTGATACCCAAACCAGATAAAGATATTACAATGAAAGAAAATTACAGACCGGTATCCTTATCAGTATAGATACAAATATCCTCAGCAAAATACTTGCAAACAGAATCCAGAAGCACATTAAAAGAATTATACATCATGATCAAGAGCATTTTATCCCAATTAAGCAAGGGTGTTTCAACACAAGAAAAATAATTAGTGTAATAAACCCCATTGATAAATTGCAGAAGAAAAATTGCATGATCCTCTTGATTGATGCATAAAAGGCATTTGATAAAATATAGTACATTTTCTTGTTATGCTAAATTTTTACATTTACAGTTTAATTTTGTCCACCTTCCTAGGATGGGAGAAGCCACAATACCTACTGTGTTTGATAAGTTATTAAGATTTATTATGTTTTGTTTCTTATCAAAGTTTATCATATAATAATAGTTGATTAGAGATTCCAAAATTTTACACTTAATATCTTTAAAAAGTAATCTATAACTTCGTGTAAAAAATTTCCAAAATTTATGTTTGTTGTTGTATTTTCTTTTATTAAATGGTGTATTTTCTTTGCACATTTTTCATGTGCTTTCAATCTGCATGATGCACAACACCATATAAAAGATATCACTCATTTGAGTTTTGATCTTTTATTTAATTTTTTGGGCAACCAGAGAATAGAACATGGGTTGGAATGCTGCCGTACCCTAGTAAGATTTTATTCATCACAGTCTCTTCCTTTGACCTGAGTTTATGACTTTGCTTTATCCTCCAGTCTATTTCATTTATTTACTTCCCTTTCTCTCCCTCCATCCTTCCCTGCATTTCTGTCTCTCTCTCTGATTACTGAGAAGATTTTATGTTTCTCTAAACATATAATAGAAAATATCCACAACAAAATTAAGCCCTTTGTTTATATGTCCATTGGAGGTTTGACAGTTGAAATTCTTGGGTACCATTTCTAAATATTTTGGAAAAAGACAATATGAAGTTGTGAGCTTGCACTGTATTCATCCCTGGTCAAATCAGTGTGACTGAGAGTGAGAAGAGCATGGTAATTATTCACCCCAGGAAGACATTGTATTATCTCTGTGTCCTTTTGCAAGAGTGTGCGTATGAACTTGCACTTAAGCAAGGACTTAGACATTCCAGAGAAGAGACAAATCAGTTCCAAAATTCCAGTGGGTTATCCTATAATACAGAGTCTAGATGCAACTTTACAGATGGAAATAGGTGTGGCTTTATTTCATCTGTCGAATAACAAAAATTTAATTTAACCAAATTAATAAAGTGCAAGAGGTGCAACATATGCATAAGCAATTCCCGGAGTCTTGAAGTTTCAAATCAGTGATGCCAACTAATTCTTAATCATCACTGACATCATTTCTGAACACTCTTCCTCTTTCTCATCCAACTGCCACACAGGCTTCCTTCCTAGCATTGAATCCTGAAACAAGCCATGTACTTAGGGCCTTTGACCTTGGCATCCTTCTGTTGGCACACATTGCCCCTGGTTTTCCTTCTTTTCCTTGAGATCTTCTACAAATGTCATCTTTTGTGCAGTTTCACTCAGAATCCAAGTAAACCTTAGGATGCCCTGTTGACTCACTCTTTTTTACCTGGTTTCTTTTCTTTTTAGCAGTTGTCACCATCTGACATAATATATGACTATTTGATTTGCTAATATCCTTTCTCCATGAAAAGACTACAGGCATTCTTGCTTCAAACTGTATGTCCATTGCCTAGACAGTGTCTGGCTCAAAGTCAGCACTCAATATATACTCCTCAAATGAAAAAATGATTTTCTCATGAAAATATTAGAATGCACAATTTTCATAATATTATGAAAGTGAGCCTGAATGGCCATAGAATTCACCTAAAAGGGAATGTTTCATAAAATAAATATGGAAATAATTTGTTTGAATCCAAATATATATTACAGACATATAAATAATGACTGATTGTTTGAAAATGAGTCATGTTATTTTTGTCTGTTTACTTTTAGTAGCATCAGTCATATGGAGCCAGAAAATGATACATACATTTCAGAATTTCTTCTCCTGGGATTCTTGGTGGAACCAGAATTACAGTCCCTCCTCTGTTGGCTCCTTCTGTCCATGTACCTGGTCATCTTCACTGGGAACCTGCTCATCATCCTGGCCACCATCACTGACTTCCATCTCCATATGTCCATGTACTTCTTCCTCCCCAACCTATCTCTTTGTGTTATCTTTTTCACCTCCACCACTGGAACAAAGATGTTGGTGAACATATAGATGCAGAGTAGAATGATAAGCTATGCAGGCTGTCTCACCCAGATGTACATTTTTGTGTTCCTTGTTGGGGTAGACAACTTTCTCCTGGCTGTGATGGCCTATGACCACTTTGTGGACATCTGCCACCCCCTCCACTACACAGTCATCATGAGTCCCCTGTTCTGTGTCTACTGGTTCTGGGGTCCTGGATCCTGAGTGCCCTGCATTCCTTGCTACATACCTTAGTGATGTTGTGGCTGTCCTTTTGTGTATCCTTGAAAATCCCACACTGTTTCTGTGATTTTAATCAGATGGGCCAACTTGCCTGTTCTGATATGTTCCTCAATGACAGAGTGAAGTATTTCAGAGCTGGGATGATGGGAGGGAGTCCTCTTGTTGGCATTCTTTTCTCTTACTCTAGGATTGTTTCCTCTATATGTGTAATCTCATCAATCCAGGGGAAATATAAAGCATTTTACCCCTGTGCATCAAATTTCTTCATGGTCTCCTTATTTTACTGCAAAAACCTAGAAGGTGTACCTTAGTCTTGCTGCTTCAGACAACACATATTCTAGTGCAACAGCCTCGGTAACATACATTGTGGTCCCACCCATGTTGAATCTTTTTATCTACAGTTTGAGGAATAAATAAAGGGGGCTCTAAAAAGATTTCTAAAGGAGAATGCATAAAAGTGTCAATTGTTCTGGGTTTGAAGAAGGGTGCATGACTGTAAGACTCAACTCCTCAGCACTCAAAGCTTCAATTCTTTAAACAATCCATGAAATGAGTACTTAACTTAGAGCCAGATATGACCTTATATATGATGTAGTAAAAATTAAATCATGTACTGTATGAATTGGTATTGTGTTCATGATTTACATCTATTCAATTAATTATGAAATCTTGGTTTCTTTATGGTAGAATATTTATGGAATGTAAAACCGTACCAGAGTTCATATTCTATACTATGCCAATGGATAACAAGTAAGAATTTTTTCATTTATCTAAATGAAATATCTTCCCTTTTTCTATATTGTCAGAAAAAAATAAAGGGCATTTGTCAGAAAAATCTGTGTGTTCTTATTATCCAATTTTTTTGTCATGAATTTATTCAAAACTCCCTTCAATCCTTATGAAGAAAGAAAGACTCCCCTAAGAGCTTGAAATAATGCGGAAAATGCCTCCTGGAATGTTCTGATTCAGGGACAGGAATTATTTCTGCACAAACATGCATTTCCTTCCAATATCTCCTATTTTCCACCAATGAACCACAGTGGGAGTCCCTGTTTAAAACAGTTGTATGAAATAAACTTTAAAAAGAGTCTAGTTTCCTGCAAGTGAACTGCAATGGTAGTAGCTATTTAAAACAGTTGTATGAAATAAACTTAAAAAAGAAGTGATCATGAATGCAGTATTGAAATATTTGAGGCAATGCCAAAAATAAACAGCAGCCAAGTGTTCTGGATGTCCTTAGGTCTTTTTATATTGATTACTATGTCAGTTAATTATCACTGCATAACAAATTGCCTCAAAGTAATTGGTTTATGATAATGCTTCTTTTATAGCAGCCAAATCTGTGGTATGGAGATAGTTGGATGTATGCAATACTACACATTACAGTGTAGCCAGCTTTCTGTCAGCTCCAGAGGCTTTGCTAGATTTGGCTGGACCTTATCTCATATTGGGGATTTGGTTGCTATAGGCTGGTCTAGGATTTGCTTGACTGTGCAACAGTTTCTCCACATGTCTTCATCCTGCAACAGGCTAAGGTGGAGTTGCTCCAAAGACTGAGCTAGAGGGCCATGGGAGATCAGCAGAAACATGCTGATGCCTTTTGAGGCCAACTGTCACCATAATCTCTTGGTCAAAGCAAATTAAACACTTTAAGTCCAGCCCAGAATCAAAGGAGGCTAAATAGACTCCACATCCTGAAAGAGGGTACTGCACCATCAAATGAAAAGACATAGATTCAAAGTAAAGTAGAAAATTGGGACACCTCTGCAAACAGTCTACCCAAGAATTAATTCCAAATAACTTAAATACAATTTTATTGTGATCCTTAAAATCCCAAGCCTTGAATGATGTCATCTTACATTTTCACTTTCCGCAGCTTTGTTAAATTCCTGAAGAGAGTGAGAGTCAAACTACACATTTCATATGCAGCCTTGGAATTTCTACTCCAGAGCATCATGGCTTCCCCAAATAAAAGCATTCTTTCTCTGCCCCTTGCCTCCAGATCAGCATTATTATGCTAAGAAGAAATACAACCTTTTCCTTCTCTATAACTTCCTCAAGTGCAAGACATCCTGTCTGACTCATTAATTAATTTAACAGGAGAATTCTTTCTTCACTGATGAACTCTTGATGACCAAAGGAGCCCAGCAAGTTCTGTGGGCAGAAATGAAGAGTGAGAATGGGTTTTACTTGAAGTTACTCTGGAGACATGGAGATGGGAATATGATAGAAAAGGCACTCAAATAAAAAATTCGCCAGTGGTTAACCATGGAGAGTATGTTGGGTTTTAGTCCATACATCCTGTCCACCACATACTGTTCCCACTTGCCATGTTTCATTTCAGTTCCTGGGTGTTCTCTATTTCCATGGTTGTGGCTTTCCTTCTCTAGGTCTGATCATATCTCTGCTTTTCCATTCTCACCCTTATGTCATTTATTATTCTTCATTTTGTCATAATGTAAAAGCAGATTTTCAGGGGTTAATGATGAGGTAGATGGGGAGATATTGCTCAATGGGTACAGAGTTTCTGACTGAGGTCAAGAAAGTATATTGCTGATAGAATCACAATATAGTGATATAATTACTACTAGTAAATAGTAAACTGAAAGTCATAAAAGCATGAATTTTGAGTTGTATTTCTGTTACTACAAAAAACAAAAACATATACATAAATATTGATTTTTTAGTGTTTATATGAATAAAAATAATAATAGAACCATTAATTACAGAAATTGTGCATCATTCAAGTATAAGGGAGAAAATAAAAAAAAAAGAAATTCCCTACAAGTTGGTGTGAACAGCCCATCATTTATAAAATATCTAAATATATTTCTTAAAATTAATAAACATTTTATATTGAGCAACTATATAACAGATCCTAATTTGTGTTCCAAACATTACATTCCTAATTGATTTGGCAAAACATCATCAAGCAAAAGTATGTAGTATCCATGGTTTTATGTCAAATGAACCCAGTTTCTCCACTTGGTTGAAGAGGCTAAATGAAAATTTAGGAGGTAAAGACAAGGGCTATGTCTTCACCCTACATTAGTGTTTTGAAGATCCAAGGCAACTACTCAAGTTTAATTCCTCAGTCTTAAGCCTTAGAGAACCTCTACGTCAAATATTGTAGAGGCTTTTTATTGGATAGACCTATGGAAGAAAGAAGAGTTCATGGAGGACAAATAATGAAAACAGGATTCATCAGTCTGAGAAACTGGTCTCTTGGGAACAGACAGTAAGCATGATTTTTTTTTCTGTTCAGAATAGTTTCCAAATGGGATAAAATGGACTAGCAGTTGAAGTAACAATAGGCAAATGTGCTTAAGGAGCAGGTATGAGTAAGTTGTAATTACCTCCTCTGTGGCTATGTCCCATTTCATGCACCTTCAGGTTAGATGGGACATGGTGGTTTCCTTGGAGTCCTAGCTCTAGCTGGGGTACCAATGGAGACTTCTAGGAGGAACTGAATTTATTCACATACCAATGTTGTATATTGGTTTCCTTAGAAAACAGACTATGGGATGTAGGTTTGCATAGAGAACATTTATTGGAGACGGCTTTTAGTATTTATGCTTGTGGGTAGGTAAAGGGGCAGGATTGGGAATAGAAAGCACTGTCGTGCATTTGAAACAAAGCCTCAGTTGCCTTGCAGGGAGTTCTATAGTTAGCCCTTGAGAGCTGCCCAAATAAAGGAAAGGGAGCCATGTCCTTAAACTCCTTCATCAACCAGTCATTGGATGCAGGCTTCTCAAAGGAAGATTCTGAGAATTCAGATGAGATGATGAGAGATTCAGTTCTTAAGTGAGGGTCAGGAGCCTCAATGGCACAGACCTGAATTCACAATTGTCTGTTATTCCGACTCGCATGAGGTATATAAGCCCTGAAACATCTCCTGGTGGATTTCAGGGGACCTATATTTCTGGGAGTACTTAAAGAGGAAAGCTAATGTGACTAAATATAGTTCCAGCCATTGCAGCTGGTCTGGAAATGATAAACATCATCTCCCTCTTCTACCAACCTTTCTTAATTTCTCTCATGTAGGGTACCACCACTTCAGTCCTGGCAGCTTCCTTGATGAGAGATCTGATCACTATATGCTTCTCAGACCATGGCTTCAGCCCTTGTCTATTAACTTTCAAAATTGGGCATTGGAATACTAATAAACCTGGTTAGCTGGTATGATAATCTCTTCTGTGTATGCACTGAGCAACCGGAGTTTTACCTCCTTCAGATGATCAAGGATAAATTCCCCTTCCAGAATGCTGATTGATCTGTTATCATGAGGAAACCAAAATAACTTTGTAGCAGCCATAACCTAAAGTTAAATGGGACTCTTCTCAGGTCCCCTAGTAGAAAACCCCTTCTGTGATCCAGGATTTCAAAATTCACACAGCCCAGGTTTGTGTAGATGGAAAGCACTAATTACTTCAGTGGGTCATTAAGAGTGGTGCTAAACATCACCAATCCTTCTATTTCTGTTTCAGGACCCATGTGCTCTGTCTAAAAGGGATACCATATATAGTGGTAATTGATTCATGTTATGTTAGATCCTATTTCAATGGACCAGTCTCTTTATAAGCCCTCAGAGAATGGTGATAGCTGAGGTTAGTTTTTGATGTTATGTGTAAATTCTCCAGGTAATGAGACACAAACAGATAACAGACAACAGAGAATGCATGAAAGGATAGCTTATTAGATAAAAATGTCTGGAGGGGGAGAGGGTAAAATGAGAGTGGTGCAGGCCTCAGAGCTTACCTAAACTAGTCTCCCAGGAGGATCAGTGCAGGTGAGGGTAGAAGGAATACATGTGGGTCCCAGGTTCTTACCTTTATTGTGGCCAGAGGGAAGGGCTAGGACTTTCCCTTGAATACTGGGGATTGGCAGTAATAAACTTTATGGTACAAAGTGCAAAAGTAGCAAGTGCCATTTGGAGAAGGTGAGGCTAGCTCTTATCAACCAAGCCAAGTGGAGATACACGTCTTGCTAGTAATTTATGCAGCACAAAGGACAGAAGTATCAAGGGACATTGTGATAACTTAAAGGTGGCTCTTAACAAAACCAAATGTAGGTACATGTCTTCCTAGTTGCACTTATGGCCAGGAGAGCAGTGAGTGATATGGTAGCTCAAAAGGGTATTGTGACTAAGTCGGCATGATGATAAGGCACCAAAGATAATTTATTTGCTGCCATTATAAGGCCCTTACAAGTATGAAAGGAAAATGCATCCCCAGTATATTTGTCAGT